>CAUYQV010041469.1:0-63327 GCA_963574575.1 Galagoides demidoff
GGTTAAACTCTCCCTCTTTACTCATGATATGATCTTATACTTAGAGAACACCAAAGACTCAAGTCTTTGACCACAAGACTCCTGGAAGTCATCCAAAAATACAGTAATGTCTCAGGATAAAAAAAATCAATGTCAGTAGTCTTTGTATATCAGTCAGTAGCCTTTGTATATGACAATGACAGACAAGATGAGAGGGTAATTAAGGACACAACTCTCTTCACTATAGCTTCAAAGAAAATGAAATACCTAGAAATATACCTAACAAAAGAGGTGAAGGACCTCTAATAAAGAATATTATGAAACCCTAAGAAAGGAAAACAGCAGAGATATTAACAAATGGAAGAACATACCACACTGATGGCTGGTAATAATCAACATTGTTAAAATGTCTATACTTTTCAAAGCAATCTACTGATTCAATGTCATCCCTATTAAAATACCAACACTGAAGTTTCAAAACTTGGAAAAAGTGATTCTGCATTTTGTATGGAACCAGAAAAAAAACCATATAGGTAAGGAAGTTCTTAGTAATAAAAATAAAGCTGGGCATCAGCATACTAGATTTAAGGTTGTACTATAAGGCCATAGTGGTCAAGACAGCATGGTACTGGCACAAAAATAGAGACATGGACATTTGGAGTCAAATAGAAAACCAAGAAATGAAACTAACATCTTACAACCACCTAATCTTTGATAAACCAAACAAGAACATAACACTCGGGAAAGAATCCCTATTCAAGAAATGTTGCTGGGAGAACTGGATATCCACATGTAAAAGACTAAAACTGGACCTGTACCTTTCTCCACTCACAAAAATGGATGCACTTAAATTCCCATTCAAAAATGGGACTTAAATTTAAGGCATGAAATGATAAAAATCCTCAAAGAAAGCATAGGAAAAACACTAGAAGATATTGGCCTGGGGAAAGACTTTATCAAGAAGACTTCTGTGGCAATTGCAACAACAAAAATAAACAGATGGGACTTAATTAAACTGAAAAGCTTCTGTACAGCTAAGGAGACAACAGCTAAAGCAAACAGACAACCTACACAATGGGAAAGGATATTTGCAGATTTTAAATTAGACAAAAACTTGATAACTAGGATCTATAGAGAACTCCAATTAATCCACATAAAAAAAGCAAACAATCCCATTTATCAATGGGCAAGAGAGATGAATAGAACCTTCTCTAAAGAAGACAGATGAATGGCTAACAAACATATGAAAAATGCTCATCATCCCTAATTATTAGAGAAATGCAAATCAAAACCACCCTGAGATATAATCTAACCCCAGCGAGAATGGCCCACATCACAAAATCTCAAAACTGGCGTGGATGTAGAGAGAAGGGAACACTTTTACATTGCTGGTGGGACTGCAAACTAATACAACATCTTTGGAAGAAGTATGGAGAACCCTCAAAGAACTCAAGCTAGACCTCCCATTTGATCCTGTAACCCCATTACTGGCATCGACCCAGAAGGAAAAAAATCCTTTTACCATAAGGACACTTGCACTAGACTGTTTATTGCAGCTCAATTTACAATTGCCAAAATGTGGAAACAGCCTAAATGCCCCCCAACCCAGGAATGGATTAACAAGCTATGGTATATGTATACCATGGAATACTATTAAGCCATTAAAAAGATGGAGACTTTACATCCTTTGTATTAATCTGGATGGAAGCGGAACACATTATTCTTAGTGAAGCATCACAAAAACAGAGAAGCATGAATCCTATGTACTCAATTTTGATATGAGGACAATTAATGACCTAGTACACAGTGGGGAGTGAGGGAAGGGGAGAGCAGAGAAAGAGGAGGAAGGGAGGTGGGGAAAAGGAAGAGCAGAGACAGGGAAGGAGGCAGAGGGGTAGGAGAAGGGAAGAGTGGAGAGAGGGAAGGAGGGAGGGGGATGGGGTCTCAGTGTGTGACACACTCTTTGGGGGCAAGACACAATTGTAAAAGGGACTTTACCTAACAAATACAATCAGTGTAACCTGATTTCTTGTACCCTCAATGAATCCCCAACAATAAAAATAAAATAAAATAAATATAGTAAGGTTTATACACATTTTAACTATTCATATGCCATCATCACTTTTATCATTTTGCAGGTTTTATACCATTTTTGGCTCCTAGGTGCTAAATGATAAAAATCTTCCCTCAGTCATTGCGACAATCCAAAATGCCCCCATACTGGGGTGGAAGGGGAAAAGAAATGGAGGATGTCTACTAATGGTTATATAACGTTTCTTTCTTGGGTGATGAAAAAGTTCTAAAATTGATTATGGTGATGGCTGCAAAACTTTGTAAACATATTAAAAGCCACTGGATTTTACTTTTTATAAATTACAAAAAAATGTTTTTTTGAGACAAAGTCTCACTCTGTTGCCCTGATTAGAGAACAGTGGAATCATCAGAGCTCACTACAACTTCAAACTCCTAAGATCAAGTGATTCTTATCTCACACTTCCAAGCAGCTGGGACCACACTTGGTTAATTTTTCTATTTTATTAGAGACAGGGTATTGTTCTTGCTCAGGCTGCTCTCAAACTCCTGACCTCAAGGTATCCATCCCCCTGCCTCGGCTCCTAGAGTGCTCCTGTAATCCTTTATAGGAGTGAGACGCAGCGCCTGGTGAGATTATACATTTCAAATAGGTATATTATATGTGAATTATCTCTCAATAAAGCTGTTAAAAAAAATGTCCCCATATAATTCCAAACCCCATCTTTTCCTCTCTATTCTTTTCACCTCTGCCCTGTATCAATCGATATTACTTGTCTTTTCTCCAGCCCCACTATAGACAGATATTTCTAAACACAGACAGGTCTAAATTTTAGCATGGTACAACAATCTCTGGGGCTTGGCTTCCACCTACCCAGTGAGAACTACCAAGTGGCACTGTTACTCCAATCAAACTGTCCAATCATTGTTCCCCATACTTGCCAAGTTGTTTGACAACTCTATCCCATCATATTTATCCTCTGTCTGTTTGGCAAACTTCCATTCATCATCATTTAAGTTCCCCCTCACATGTCCCTTCTTTCTCTCCATTGGGGATGCTGGTGACATCCACCTCTGTGGCCAGACCTCGTACTCATTCCGAGCCTGACATCTAACTCTGAGTGTTGTAGTTATTGGTTTGTATGTCTGTTTTCTCCATTAGATTATGAATGTCTCAAGGGTAAGGCCTAGTCCTGAGAGCCTGTCTTCTGGATTTGGTGAATAAAGCGTGCTTCATGAAGATTTACAAATAAAAGCAGTAGCAAACAAAACTAAAACTTATTTCTGGCTTACTGTCTACTTATAATAACTTAAACATTTTTTAAAAAGTAATTTACAAAATAACATACTTGTTCCATCGATGTTTCATGAAGTTCATTAAGATTCAGAGTATAAATCCCTTCTTCGGCACCAAATATCAAGTACTGATCTGAAACAGAAATAATCCATTTTGATTGATTTAATAAATTAATTGATTTTGATAAATGTGAATAAGATACTTTTAAAAAGGATTTATATAATCTATAATTCAGTAAATATGTGTTGATATATAACAAAAATTATTGAGATTTAGAAGCAGTTTTTGTTTTTAACAAGAGGTTAAACACTCTAGACCAATAAATTGAGTTATATGTAAATATCAGCTTCAAAAACTTTCAAATTTCAGTATTGCTGAATACTTTTTATGTGAGAGAGCTTCTGAAAAGTGGTATGCTAGACTCTCGCTCTTAACCTCCGTAGATTATCATGAGCAACTGACATACAGACTATAAATCATGATCACCTGATACACATTCAAAGTATTTTTACAGAATATTATTTTTTCAGGGTTATTACTATAAGCATTGTGATTTAAAATAACAATATCTGATCATTGCCTGTTTAAAAATTAACTAAAACCTGGATAGCTACTAGAGCACTCAATAAGCCTAGCCATGGTCCTGTCTGATGTGTTGATAAGACAAAGGTCAAGAACTTCTCCAGACTAAACAGAAGCATTGAGAACAACACTGAGTGCCAAGAGTATGCTTAAACTGCCCAGCATTCAAGATTAGCACCGCTAGATTAATGGCATCAGATTTGTGGTCACATAGAACAAGGTTTAAACTAAAGCTCTCTACCATCAATTGGCTATGAAACAATAAACCTCTCTGAGTGTTGGTTTCCCTAACTAGGAAATAAAAGTATCTAGCATGGATTTTTAGAAGATTTAATAAGAATGCGTATTAGTGTTTACATCACCTATATAAAAATATCCACAACTGTATGTGTCTTAGATAGATACTAATTTATAGATAGATAGTTAGAAGACATTGTCTGTAGTGCCTAATGACAACTATTCTGACTATGACCCCTTTTAAGGTCAGAGATCCTTTGAAGTGGTCACTAAACACTGGGCCCTCAGTAGCTTAATAATTTCAGTAATGGCTGTGTCAAAAAATATATTAAACTGCTATATAGTAGCAGAAGGAACATTTCTGGAGGAAGTTGGAGTGGTACAGAGTATATGCCTTAGCTATATTGATACAGTGACTATAAGGTGGAATTTTAATGTTATGTGTCACCTGAAACATTGATAGTAGCACAGAGAAACATACTTACATTAAAATTTAAGCAAAATTATAATAAAACTTTTTTCAACCAGCACATTGTACCCCATACATATGCATTACTATACACAGCTATGATTTAATTTAAAAAAAATCATTTTTCAGAAATATTCAGAAAATGAATAAAATCAAATGCTTTCACGGTCCCAGTTGAAAATCTAAATTAGGAAAATAACAATATACAGTACTACCTCTTGTATCTGGGTTTATCCACGATGTTGCACAGTGTATTTTCAAAGGACACCCATTAAAAACCTTTGAAAAACATGCACCCATCTATAAAAATAAAGAATAACCAAAATGAAACAGTGACAAGTAACAGTCTTTGATACAACATATGTAATGCAATCATTTTCTATGTTAATGTGGCAGACTATAGAGTACACTGAAATTATGATCATCTTCATATTTATAGAAAAAAATATATCAAATCATAATCATTTGCCTAACAGTGCTACCATAATGATTTTTACTTGAGAAAAACAGTAAAAAATTCAGTCATATTTAATTTTTCAATTAAACAAAGCAGTAACAGCAACCAATTCTGCACAGTAATTTGCTAATACAAGTATCACTCACACATCCTGTATTGAGAACAATGCAATATTCCCTAATAAATGGGAAATGATAACTTCTATAAAGGTAGAAATTTTTCTTGTTTCATTTCATGAGCCTAAAAATGGTATTAATCATTAAATTTCACATTATAAAGCAAAAGACTATATAATTGATTTCAAATATTTTTCTTTTGGAGACAGAGTTTTATTTTGCTGCCTGGCTAGAGTGCAGTGGTGTCATCACAGCTCACAGCAACCTTAAACTCCTGGGCTCAAGTGATCCTCCTGCCTCAGCCTTCCAAACAGCTGGGCCTACAGGCACGTGCCACCATGCTAGGCTAAATTTTCTAGAGTTGGGTCACGCTCTTGGCTCAGGCTAGGATTTAAAATTTACATATATGCTTCCACCTTCAAAATACCAACTTTTTCTCTTAATTAAGTAGTCTGATTATTTACCCTAGAAAGATTCACTGAAGAACTTTCCTCTTTGATGTTAATTTATCAAGCCTATTTACAAATCTTTTGGATAATAAATACTTCATAATGAAATATAGTATCACTCATTTGAACTTTACATGTATCTTCAAAGATCAAAATGTTAATTTTGAAATTATTGTTCTGGTTAAATACTCAAAAGTACGCTTACTCACATAATCACTTCTACTACTTGAAGGAAAATGAGACAAAAAATATCAGGTTAGAGGAGATTTTTGTATTTGCCATGTGGTCCTAAATTAGAAGAACACCATGGTGCACCATTTTATGTCAGGACTATCTTCCTCAGAGACATGGAGGTAACAGGTCAAGAGAACACATGGACTAGCTGACTGTAATGGATTAAAAATATTAACATAAAACAAAGACAAAAACCATAGAAGTTTCCCTTTCAATAATATAAGTCTACCAACCAACTTTTTTTAAAGACTTCAGTACCTGAAAAGAACAACTTAGCCTGACAATACCATCAGGTGTTAAAGGACCAATAAAAACATGTTTTTCTGACATAGGGTAGAAACGGTATCACTTAATTAATCCTAATTACCTTTTAAGATGGCTACCAAAATTTGAATTTAAGGTACTGCTACCCCCTAGAAATCCAAATGACAAAATGGGGGAACAATCAAGCCAGATCCCAGCCTTCAAGTAACATGCACACTGGATCCTACCTGGCATTTCCTGGTCAGCAGCTGTTCCCCATCAAACTGCATCCCTGAGCTAAGAGTTTTATCTTATAGCCAAACAGGAAGTTTTGTCCTATGGTATATACTTACGCTACAAGTATATATATGTTACACAATATAAAGTATACTTACTTTATAAGTTAATATTAAAATAATAATTAAGTATTTATAATATAAATACAAGTTTTAAAGATGTATGTACTTTACAATATAAAGTATAGTCCTAATTAAAAAGTAGAGTTAAAAACTAAAAAGGCTAAAAGGTACGGTTGATAGTCAAACACTAGAAAAACTAAACATAGCTTTTAAAGTAGTGTTATACAAGGTTTCCTTTTTTAAAAAATTTCAAAATATTAAGGGAGTACAAATGTTCATGGATACCGTGTATGATGGTTATCAGGGCTACTAGTGTGCCTATCACCAGAATAGTGTTCATTGTACCCACTAGGTAAAGTTTTATCCCTCCCCACTTCTTGGTTTCCAATGTCCTTCATGTCTCTTTGAGTCCATGCACACCCATCAGTTTGCCCCCAATTATTAGTGAGCACATGTGTTCATTTTTCCATTCCTGAGATACTTCACTTAGGGCAGTGGTTCTCAACCTTCCTAATGCTGCGGCTCTTTAATATAGTTCCTATGGGTCACGACCCACAGGTTGAGAACCGCTGACTTAGGATGATGGTCTCTGATTCCATCCAAGTTGCTGCAAAAGATGTTACTTCACTGCTTCTTAGAGCTCGGTAGTATGCCACAGTATACACATATAACTACAGCTCTATCTTTCATGTACTGATGGGCACTTAGGTTGATTCCACATCTTTGCAACTGTGAATTGTGCTGTGATAAACATTTGCGTGCAAGTGTCTTTTCCATAATTTGACTTTCCTTTAGGTAGATACCCACTAGTGAGATTTCTAGATGGAATGGTATGTCTACATTTATTTCTTTGAGGAGTCTCCATAGAGATTTTCCAGAGAGGTTGTTCTAAAATTTGCAGTCCCACCAACAGAGTGTAAGCATTCCTTCATTTCTGCATCCATGCCAGCATCTATGTTTTTTACTTTTAATAATGGCCATTCTGACAGGGGTAGGTAGTGTCTGACTGTGGTTTTAATTTGCAATGCCCTCATTATTAGTGATGCTGAGAATTTTTTCTTATGTTTGTTGGCCATTTGTCTATCTTCTTCTGAAAAACTTCTATTTATGTCTTTTGCCCACTTTCTAATTTTTTTTTTTTTTACTGATTTGAGTACTCTGTAGATTCTGTACATTAGCCCTTTACCAGGTATATAGTTTGTGAGTATTTTCTCCCATTCTGTAGGTTGTCTATCTGCTACTCTGTTGATTATTTCCTTTGCTGTGCAGAAGACTTATAACTTAATTAATTTTGTTATTACTATATTTACCTTTGAGGTTTTAGTTATAAATTTTTTGTCTTGCTCAATGTCTAGTAGAGTCTTTCCAAGGTTTTTTCCTAGAATTTTTATAGTTGCATGCTTAATTTAAGGCTTTTGTGCATTAATTTTTATGTTTGGCAAGAGACAAGGGCCCTGTTTCATTCTTTTGCAGCAGCTATCCAGTTTTCTCAGCACCATTTATTGAAAAGGTTTCCTTTCCTTAGCATATGTTGTCTGCTTTGCTGAGAATCGGTTGCAAGATGGTTTTATTTCTGGATTCTCAACTCTGTTCACCCGTCTATGCGTCTACCTTTATACCAGCACCATGCTATTTTGGTTACTATTGCCTTGAAGTATAATTTGAAGTCAGGTAATGTGATGCCTCCAGATTTGTTGTTGTTCTTCCTTTTTTTTTTTTTTAGAGAGAGACTCTCATTTCATAACTGTTGGTAGAATGCCATGGCGTCACAGCTCACAGCAACCTCCAACTCCTGAGCTCAGGCAATTCTCTTGCCTCAGCCTCTCGAGTAGCTGGGACTCAGGCGCCCGCCAGAACACCTGGCTATTTTTTGCTGCAGTTTGGCCAGGGCTGGGTTTGAACCTGCCACCCTTGGTATATGGAGCTGGTGCCTTACCCACTGAGCAACAGACGCCACCCCAGATTTGTTCTTTTTGCTTAAGATTGCTTTGGCTATTTGTACTCTTTTTGGATTCCAAATGAAGCTTAGAATTGTTTTTTCTAGATCTGTGAAATATGAACATTTTAAAAGTATTGATTTTTCTAATCCATGAGCACGGAATGTTTTCTCATTTGTGTCACCTAAGATTTCTTTTTTCAGTGTTTTGTAGTTCTTCTTGTAGAGCCTTTTCACCTCCTTAGTTAAGTATATTCATAGGTATTTTATAATCTCTGTATTAGAGTTATTATAAATGAGACTGAGACCCTGATTTAACTCTCAGCTTAACTGTTATTAGTATACATAAATGGTAGTGATTTATGTACATTGATTTGGTACCCTGAAACTTTGCTGAATTTATCTATCAATTCTAGGAGGTTTTTGGAGGTGTCTTTAGGGTTTTTGAGATACAAGATCATATTATCAGCAAACAAGGATTGTTTGACCGCCTCTTTTCCGATCTGAATGCTCTTTCTTTCTCCTACCTGACTGCTGTGGCTAATACTACCAATACTATGTTGAATAAACTGGTTACATTGAGCACACTTGTCTTGTTCCAGTACTTAAAAGAAATGCTTTCCAGATTTGCAGCAATGGAAATGTAGTTCTACCCTTACTAACATAAAATAACATTGACTTCATCTAATTTAATCCTAAAAAAGAGAGTATGACTGCATGACCCAGCAATCCCACTACTGGGTATGTATCCAAAAGAGATGAAACATGTATGTAGAAGAGACAGGTGCACTACCATGTTGCACTGCAGCATTATTCATGAAGCCAATACCTGGAATCAACCTAAATGTCCACTACCGGACAAATGGATAAAGAAAATGTGACACAGGCAGCCCTCCATATTCATGCATTTGTATCCATGGATTTAACCAACATCCAGTTAAAATATTAAGAAAAAATGGATGGCTGCTTCTCTACTGAACATGTACAGACTGTTTTCCCTGCTGTTATTCTCTTAGCAATACGCATAGCAATTATTTACATGCTGGTAATAAAAGTAATCTAATTTAAAGGATATAGAAGGGTATGTGTAAGTGATATGCAAATAACTATGCCACTTTTTATAACGAAGTTGAGCATCCCTGGATTTTGGAATCTCTGGGGGGGGGATCCTAGAATAATTCTCTCACAGATATGGAGGAACAACTATATATACATTATGGAATACTAATCAGCCTTTAAAAAGATAGAAATCTTATCATTTTTGACAACACAGATGAATCTGGAGGGCATCACATTAAGTGAAAACAAGCCAGGTACAGAAACACAAATACTGTATGATCTGTTTTATTGTGTAGAATAACAAAGTTGAGCTCACAGGAACGGAGAGTGAATGGTAGTTACCAGAGGCTGGGGTGAGGGGCTGTGGAGATGCTGGTCAAAGGACACAAAATTTCAGCTAGACAGGAAGAGTAAGTTCAAGAGATCTATTGCACATCATGGTGACTACAGTCAATAACAATATACTATATACTTAAACATTGATAAGAGAGTAGATTTCAACAAAAAAATAAGTATGTGAGGTAAGGCATATATTAAATAGCTTGATTATTCATTCTAACATGTATATATATCAAAAGATCATGCTGTATACCAAAACATACAATTTTTACCTATCAAATAAAAAAAGAGAAATAGAAAGAATGAATGAATGATTTAAACAAACAAACAAACAAACAAAATAAATAAAAACCAGAGCTGGGTGTGGTAGCTAATATCTGTAATCCTAGAACTTTGGGAGGCTGAGGCAGGAGGATTGCTTGAAGCCAGATCAGCCTACGTAACATAGCAAGACCCCATTTCTACAAAAAATTATAAAATTTGCTGGACATGGTAGCATGTGCTTGAGCCCAGTAGTTGGAGATTACAGTGAGCTATAACTGGGCCACTGCTTTCTGGCCTGAAAGAGCAAGACCCTGTCTTTAAACAAATAAAATAACCCAGAAAATAATATAGGACCCTAAATTCTGGCTAGAGTTGAATGGAGTTTTGTGATCTTGGTGACTAAGATCTTGAGTCTTGGTTTTATTCATCTGCAAAATAAAAGTTTGGGCCAAATGTTCCTTCAATGCTCCTTTTTATTCTAAACTTGCATGATTTTATTCATTAATAATATGTCAGAAAACATGTCATGTCTCCATTTTGTACTTCTACATTTTGTATGTTCATGGGCCTTTTTAACATTTCTTCAAAAATAGCTACAAATAGGATATTAACCAATTTTGAAATCAAGGAGGTTTACAATGTATAATTTCTCATAATTTTATTTTGAAAAGCTACTTTTCAGATATAATCAAATAATATTTCAAGTAGCAATCTCGTAGACTACTTCAAAAACAATGAAGGTTCTTTCAAACAGGCAAAAAATCTAACTGAAGATACACTTCAAGCAATTATTTGTCATTGTGCTTAGTTTGAAAACTTGCCTATTTGTTACTTAGTACTTACATGCACTTTAGGTGTTGGGGGAAGACCATTACTAATAGGCTTCTAGAAAAAGAACACATGTTATGATTACATATTTTCTGTTGCTGTTTGGTATAATAATACTGTATTTCAAACACATTTATCAAAATAAAACACACAAATACATTCTCTGTAAACTAAAACCATACAGATAAGGCTGTAGTTCCCTGGACTCTTCACGGTGCACTTATTTACTTGTTCTTCCAAAACCAGTTTGTGGTATAACCTTCCAAATCTCTCTCTAGGCAATTAGATAGATGTACTTGTACGACTGTACAGCTTTCCAGACTTTTTTTTATATATATTTACATAGTGTCCCCATAGAAAATACTGTTTTTGTGCATTTTAAGCATAAAACATATGCACTGTTTATCTACTTGTTCTCTGCCTTAAAACTGGGTTTTGGACAGGATTCCTCATCAGTAATACAGACCTACTTCATTTGTTTTAACTCAGCATAGTATGAATGTAACATACTTCGTTTAGATATTTCATAATTGGATATTTGGGTTATTTTCAATATTTTGCTAAAGTAACAATGCTGAAATGAAAACTCCTGTGTATACCTTCTTATGCAGTTATGTGAATGGCTTTTTCCAGCATATACTGTGGGAAGTGAAATTCCTGGTATATGTCGTCTGTACCTTTTACATTTGGCAGATATTAACTATCAAACTGCCTTTCCGAGTGCCTGTCACACATCACCTACCAACAACATTTGAGAGCCCTTGGTTCCTCATGGTCTCACTGCAGAAGCATCAAGCTGAGTAGTAACACATTCTCATGTGTTTCTCAGTGCCATATACCTTTTATTGCTCGGAAGGGTGAGAATCTTTTTAAAAACTATTTCTTTGCTATCTGTATTTATTCCTCTGTGTATTGCCTTTTCCCATTTTACTTTTACTGATTTTTCATATCTATTTATTGATGTTTTAAAGATACGTTCTATTTGAATACTTCGTTAATATAAAAAATATTTTCCCCTAGTCTGTATGTAGATCATCTTAATCATGTTTATTTCCAATGTGTTTTGTCAAATGAAGTTTTAAATTTTTTCTTTCTTTTTTTTTGGAGTTTTTGACTGGGGCCAGGTTTGAACCTGCCACCTCCAGTATATGGGGCCAGCACCCCTACCCCTTTGAGCCACAGGCACCGCCCCCTGACGGTTTAAATTCTGATGAATTCAAGTATATAAATCCTTGGTCAGAATATACAGACAATTATAAGGAAAGCAAAAGTAGCACATTTGCTCCCCCATAGCATCATCAAAAATGCCAGGTATTTCTCCAAAGGGTCACACTGCTGAGTATCTGAACTGTCCCCTAGAGAGGGAAGCTCTTTTGGTTATATTTAGACATGAATTTTATGAAAGTCTAGAGTTCTTTCAAAGTTAATCTTAACAATAGCGTTTTAAGAAATGATATTATAATTTCTGATGTAAACCAGAATCATTTAAACAATGACATAAAAGCAAATGAAAAACCCTACTGTAAACTAATTTCATAAGACATAAAAATATGAAATGACTTTTCTGAAATTAAGAATTTATGACATTTTCCTTTGTAGAACTATTTTGAGGATGTAGAACATGTTATTGCCAACATTTCTGACAACTTTTTATTCCACTTTATAAATAATTTATGTACTTTTTCACATACAGACATTCTTAAATTATCTGATGTCATCTATCTTAGCAAACATCAATTTTAATTAGAATCTGAATATTATAATTCTCAGATTTAATTTAAGCACTAATAAAACTGGCTGTAAATAATTTCAAGAATTACAGCAAAAACCAAAAGCACGCTTCAATATACCACAGATACTGCTTATCCTATGATAGAGCCATGAAAGTATTTATCTCAGAATTAACTGTTAGTTCCTTACCTCAATGAAGTAAGGTAGCAGAAAAAGTGAGTTAAAAATGCATACATATGAAATGCTTAACATCTCCCAAAGGCGATTATAACTGTACTACAGTCAATGAGCTGCATTTCTATATTATTACATTAGCAGGATGGCTGAAATTTAAACTGCTGAAAGCAAAAAGGCACTGCTCAGTTGGACAGAGTTTCATAAAACCTATTCCTGAAGGACATTTTTATACTTTTGTTAAAAGTGTCCTAAATTTCACAAATTACAATGAATAACCCTAGTCAAATGCCTAACTTGAATTCTGAAAAAGGTTACGCCATATTCTATAGTGAAATCTTTTTCAAAAGTATAGTAAAATGCCTCTAGTGATGTGTACAGATGTGAACATAAACTTACAGTATAAATGTCTATGAAAGTAATCATAGTAGTATATAAAACTCTTCAAAAAAATACTTTCATCTCATTGCCATTTGTTGAAGTAATAGGGATTTTAAGGACTTTTGCCTTTTGTTTTATATTCTATGATATAAGAAAGTAATCCAGTGATCAGAAGTCAATTCTTCTGATTTGAAAAAAATCATCTCTTATGGTCCCTGAGTGGTAAGTTATGTTTTAATTGTTATGTTGTGGCATTTTATCTAACATTTGTGCCAGAAGTAGCTGCTAAGGCTAATTTCACCTTTTTTTGAAGTAATATCCGCTAGATTTTCCCCCTTGTTAGCTATTTTCTTTGCATAAGATCAGCAATATCATTAAATTTATAATTAGAAATTTGTCTTATAGTAGTAGATGTAACTTTATCTATGTCCTTTTTCCCATAACTTCTTGAGAGTATAAGAGAAAATTTTAAGAATCAATTCTCGCCAGTGAGAATAAAAATAGGTATTTTGAGAACAATCACTAAGTATTACCTGTATGAAGAAGACCAAGCTTTATACTGCAATACGACATATAACAAATTGGTCTAAACAATTTAAATACCAGAATGCCATCATTCAAGTTTACCATAGCAAAGTTATTCTTTTATTTCAAGAATTAAATAATCCATTCATTATTATAATGTACTAAAATAGCAAAATAATAATTAAAAAATATACAATTGTTATTGTTTCAGTAATTACAAGTATGAGATTATGAACAGCAATACCTACTGGTACGTCTTTCTTTTCTTTCCGTGAAAGGTTTGTGCCTCTCTGTTCATTCTGCTGTTGATATAATGAGCCATCTCGTTCACCATTTAACTGGAAGGAATTCACTCCATTTCCTTTAATAAGATATGTTTAAATATTTGAAAAAAATTACTTTTCATAAAAGTATAATATATAGGAAATAAATATATTAACTGAGACAGTCTGATTATTCTTTTGGATCACCCAATCAGAATATTTAGTACTGAGGAAAGAAGTCTTATACACATGCTCTTCTACTTTATTCCTCTATTTCTGCCATATTAAGCACATTTAAATTCAGGCTGAATTTAAGTAGATGTATTTATTTGCATTAAAAAAACAAAAAAAAAATACTGACTTCACAACTAGTTTCTTCTGAGACAGAGTTTCACTTTGTCACCCTTAGTAGATAGAGTGCTGTGGTGTCACAGCTCATAGCAACCTCAAACTCTTAGGCTCAAGTGATTCTCTTGTCTCAGCCTCCCAAGTAACTGGGAGTATAGGGGCCCAGCACAATGCCCAGCTATTTTTAAATATGGGGTCTTGCTCTGGCTCAGGTTGGTTTCAAACCTGTGAGCTCAGGCAATCCACCCACCTCAGCCTCCCAGAGTGTTAGGATTATAGATGTGAGCCACTGTGTCCAGCCTCACAACTACTTTTAAGGGCTCATTAATATTATGTTATTCAAGAAACTTTAGATGCCATTTTTCCTTTTTTTGAGATAGAGTCTTACTCTTGTCTCCCTGGGTAGAGTGCCATAGCATCATAGCTCACAGCAACTTCAAACTCTTGACCTCAAGAGATCCTTTTGCCTCAGTCTCCCTAGTTGCTGGGACTACAGGTGCTAATCACAATGCCCAAATAATTTTTCTATTTTTATTAGAGATGGGGTCTTGCTCTTGCTCAGGCTGGTTACGAATTCCTGAGCTCAAGAGATCCACTGCCTTGGCCTTCCAAAGTGCTAGGATTATAGGTGTGAGCCACCCTGTCCAGCCTTTAGTTGCTTTTTTTCATTGGTTATCTTGGATAAGACAGGGGAAACATACAGTATTAAAACAGTACCTTCTAATATAAATTTAGAGCCCAATAGAGCCAAATCCTAACAAACAATGACAATCACTTTTCTAAAAGTGACCAAAATAAAATAAAGGAGTCAAATTACCATCTTGTTTTTTAAAAACAGAAGTAGCCCTAGAACCCAAACACATTTTCTTTATTTGGTTAGAGTTTAATTTCTTTTGTCTCTACACAGTAGCTCCTGAGGAATGGGCATAAACCAGCCTGCAGAAGAAGGAAGGCTAAATAGGAAATTAGAAATGAGAGCCAAAATATGACAGACTGGGTCACAGGAAATACGGTCACAAAAACATTGAACCAAGAGGTAAAAAGCAGAAACTATCTCCTTAGTCATTGCCTTCCTTCTTTCCTCCCTCAAAGACATTTCAAACACTCTACTGAAAGAAACATTTCCTCCATTTCCCCCCTACCCCAGTTACCAGTACGGAAACCTGGTAACACGTTTGCCGTCACCCTCCCTTATTACCTAAGGCAACGGGCTTTTGCGGGGGTAATCTGGGAGGTGGTGGTCTAGGTGGAACTTGGGATGGTTTTGCTGGGCTTCCTGACATGGGACATCTCTTGATTGTTCCTTGATTATCATCTTCAGTAGAATGAGTTTCCTGTGGTATGAAGATGGATTTAGGCTAAAATAATACAAAAAAGAAACCAAAAATTAAACATGAAATTACCTCCCTGAAGTAAATATTATTATATAGTTATAAGGTTATTTAACTATCCAATTCAGATTATCTTACTATTTAAAATATATTCTTTTTTTTTTGCTAGTGTCTCAAAAATCAGTAAAACTTCGTTTGCTTCCATTCTTTTGCCATTAGCAGAAAACCGGAGAAAGCAAAAATGTTTGTGTTTACAAAGATAAACAGCCTCTTTACCCAGAGATCAAAACTCAACTGACAAGGAGGAAGATAAAAGAGCCATAAATAGGGTCCCTGGCCAGGGGACTGAACGGAGGCTTTATATAAGATGACATGGGTAGGCCCAGGGGATGTGGGAGGGTGGTATTTAAAATATATTCTAAAAACGTACACTCAAGGGCAGCACCTGTGGCTCAGTGGGTAGGGCGCTGGCCCCATATACTGAGGGTTGGGGGTTCAAACCTGGCCCCCGCCGAACTGCAACAAAAAAATAGCTGGGCATTGTGGTGGGTGCCTGGAGTCCCAGCTACTCAGGAGGCTGAGGCAGGAGAATCACCTGAGCCTAGGAGTTGGAGGTTGCTGTGAGCTGTGTGATGCCAAGGCACTCTACCAAAGGCGATAGAGTGAGAACCTGTCTCTACCCAAAAAAAAAAAAAAAAGGTACACTCAAATAGGTACACTTCTCAGGTTTTGCTGCTGTGCCAAAAAAGGAGAGGGGCCTCTGTGTCTTTTTCTTTTTTTTTTCTAGCAGACAAGGTCTCACACTGTGGCCCAGGCTGGAGTGCAGGGGCATGATCATAGCTCGTTGTAGCCTTGAATTCTTGGGCTCAAAAGACTCACTAGCCTCAGCTTCCAAGTAGTTAGGACTAGGTGTGCGGTATCACATCTGGGTAATTAAAAAAAAAAATTTTTTTTTATAGAGATGAGGTCTCGCTATATTGCCCAGGCTGGTCTCAAATTCCTGCCCCCAAGAGACCCTCTCACTCAGCCTTCTGATCCACTGCCTGGCCAATGTCTTTCTAAAAATTCCTCACAAGCTTTCCCACTCAGATTAGACAAATGAAAATATTCTAGTTTTTTTCCTACCTCCTTCAACTTAAATGATTCTCTATTTATTTTAAATATGCAAGCTAATCAAAGTTGAGTCCCTTATCAAGGCTAATAAACTGCCTCTTGGATGATGCAATGTCTTTTATGTCATAAACACTTAGTGTTTCAGACGAGGGGCAGGAGAAGGTAGGGATTAAAATTTACCATTCTGGAGAATACAAACATAGCAATATGCCTGAGAAAAGTTTTATGTAGACAATGGAAAAATCTCCAGTTGGCTGAAGGTTTAGAGAATTTAGAAAGTCTTACAAGTGGGTTCCTTATTAGGAAGACTGCTCACCACTTACTGCTGTGAAGTTCAGATCTCTCTACCTCTGCTAACAAAACAAGCGTAGCACTATTTCATGATTTTCTCAATAGTGTAAAAAAATAAAATAGAGAAATACATTGGATGTCAAAAAATTGGACTCCAACTCTTACTTATAACACTCGGATCTTAAATGTTAAAGCAGCTCATTTTATAACTAAAATCTGCTATGCATATGAACTTGAATTAAAATAAATTTATATTATCCCCGCCTATAACTTCGTATACTCTTTAAAAAATCCTAACAGTTGTAATTATTTTATTATTTTATGATGATTTGGGTTGGAAAAAGAATTTTGTTAAAATATTTTTGAAAATTACCACCATATTTTGTATTTTTAATTAATAATTGTACATCTGAAAATTAAATATCTATGATGATAAATCACTATCTTTTACCTACTCTTACTTAGTATACCATAGATTCTGAGGGGAAAAAAATCTTACAAAAATATGAATTTTCTAACATGTGAAATAACAATCCACTAATATAATCAATTTTTAGCATATGAATTTCTACAACTTGTTACTTAGAATGAAGATTAAAGGACAAGCTTGGCATTTAAAAAAGACAAAAACAATCATAATCATCTACTTAAATCACAGTTTAGCAACTTGGTGATATTTCTTTGTAGACTGCAAATGAAAAGCTAGAATAACTATCAATGCAGTATTAAAGAAACAAAACAATCATATATATACAATTCAAATGGAAAAATAAATTTATCTACCTTTGGTGGCAAAGGAGGTGGAACTTTTGCTTTCATGGTTGACCTAAAAACATAAAGAGTTTAGAATCAGAACTATTCAGTTTGCAAATGAATCAATTACTAAAATATAATTTCTCCAAAGATATGGAAAAAATCCTGTCAAAACAAGTACCACTTTCTAAGATTATGAGTTTTTCCTCAAGTTTTTGTGAAATGTTCAAGTTATGCTGAATGAAATTTTTTCTTTTCTTTTCTTCTTTTTTTTTTTTTAGAGGAGTCTTGCTCTGTCTGTTGCCCAGGCTTGAATAAAGTGGCATCATCATAGCTCACTGCAACTTCAAACTTCCAAGTTCAAATGATCCTAAATAAGGTATTATTTAGAAGTAATTGGGAACTGGAGGACATTACATTAAGTAAAATAAGCCAGAAACAGAAAGACAAATACTGTGAAAAAAGTTGATTTCATAAAAGTAAAAAGTACAGTAAGTAGACTAGACACTGGAAAAGGTAGGAGGAAGGGAGGACTGGGGAGAGATTTGTTAAAGGATACAAAATTACACTTAGACGGGAGAAGTAAGTTCTAGCATTTTATACCACTATGAGATGACTATGTTAACAGTAACACATTACTTAGTTTAACTGGCTACAAGGAGGATACTGAATGTTCCCAACACAAAGAAATGATAAATTTTGAGTTGATGGATATGCTAATTACCCTGATCTGATCATTATACATCATATACTATGAAACATCACTATATACCCCATGACTATGCACAATCATTGTCAATTTAAAAAATGAAATAAAAAAGAAATAATTAGATTTATTTTCTTATTTTCAAATACTATATTGTAATTAATGTTGAAAAAGATAACTATAATTCTAGTTATTTCAACTGAAGAGTAAATAATTAATTTAAGAATATGAGCTATAGCCAGCTTAGGAAAATATGGTAGAATATAAAATATATCACATTGTAAGCCTCATTTTTGCTTTTATAAGACAGACAATATCTTTGATGAAGCTCCTCAAAAATTATATATCCTGCATGTGCTGTATAAAATTATAGGCAGCATTTGACTGAAGCTAAAATTCACTATGACTTAAGTTTAGTTTTAGAAATAGAAAGAAAAGATGATGAAACACAAACTCCTTGGCTGAGGAAACTTAAGCCCACAGAGATCATACGACCTCAGGCAAGACCACACAGCTATGCCCCTACTGCTAACCAAGTGCTCCTGTCATTCTACCAAGAAACTGTATCCTTAAAACTCCCCCCAACAAAAATTCAATTAAAAGGCCTAAACATCAATGCATAAATAATACAACATGCACAAAAGTTACCCCTAAAGTTGCCATATGTAGGAAAATGAGAAATTGTAGCTAAATGTACCTTTATTTTATAAAATATCCCTCTTCAAAAATATACATTTATAGTCAAAGTATTTATTTATTTGAAATGTATCAGATGAAATCTAATCAAACATAGAAAAAGTTCTTTGTGTTTAGAGTAATAATTATAGCTGTTATCAATTCCTAATCTACAATAAAAAGTTATTATCCTTGTTAATTAGTTTTTTTTTTCAAAGTTCTTGGTTATCAACTTGTGTCACAGACTGTATTGCATTGCCCCAAAATTCACATGACTGTATTTGAAGACAGGGCTTTTAGGAGGTAATGAGGTTGTAACACTGGGGTTCTAATCTATGGGATTGGTGGCCTTATAAAAAGAGGAAGAAAGACAACTCCCCCCACATTGTCCCACATGCACACAAAGAAAAAGGGCCACATGAAGACATAGCCAGAAGATGACTAACTGCCTGTAAGCCCAGAGTGAGCTCTTGCCAGCAACCAAGCTGGCTGGTCCCTTGATCTTGAACTTCCCAGCCTCCAGAACTGTGAGAAATACACTTCTGTTGTTAGGGTAAGCCACCTAGACTACGGTATTCTGTATGTCATCCTGAGCTGACGAATATGACTGGAATAGAGAAAAGGAAAGAAACATGGGTACAACCCCTAATACTGTGTTACTAATGATATTAAAATTATTGTTAATATTAAGTTGCTATATTTATGAAATTCAGGTCAAATGACACATTTTCTTTTTACCAGAAACAGAGATAGGACTTACTGTTTAGAGTCATCATCATCCTCTTCATCATCTTCTAAATGCGCCACATGTCCTCTAAAGAAGGATAATGTCATTGTTAATAAATGGACTCTACCAAAACAGTGTAAGAAGAAATTTTGGAAAATACAGGAAAGGCTGCTTATAGTAGACAGGATTTCATTTCTCTATCTTTATAGGATAAATTTAAAATTTAAACAATCAATGCAAAATAATCTTAGGTGATACAACAAAGAAGGGGGCAAATGACTCATCTGTGACATAAAGTATACAGTATTTTAAATTTAGTTAAAAATTAAAATTACCGCTGATGTAATTCTTCTTCAACAGACTTGAGAAGACTCCTTTAAAGAAAAAACAAACCACAAAAAACAATGTGAGTCGATAAGCAGAGGAGGAATACCAAGTATATATTTTTACCACTTTAACCTTACCTGTAAGTTTTTGTATAATTACTTTTTGAACCATTTATTGAAAATTTGCTATAATGATCACCTCTGTAACCATACAATGTCAAGTCATATTTAATGAAATCCCTTTATTTTTTGTTGTTAATGTCTTTTGTATTTTGAAAGAGCAAAATAAATCCTATTGCTTATTGAAAAATATCAATTCAAACAGAAGACAACTCACTATGAAATGTCACAACAGTACTGACAAAACAATAATTGCAGGGTCAATTGTCAGGAGTTTCCAGGATGCAAATTTTACCTGGAATATTATACCTGACATCTGAAATTATATTTTATTTTTCTTAAAATAAGGAAGGTGACACACTTTAAAAAAACATCATGCTCTCAGGCAATCCTACAGAATGAAACTCACTATGCTGGGTCTCTCTGCAGAAGCATGCATGCATGTGATGTGAATACATGAATGTAGTAGCACTTTGCTTTCACAGAAGACACTCACTTACCTGAAGGATTTGCTCTCCAGTGGTGCACGGGCAAACACATTTACACTTTTGGGAGACTAAGCCTGTATCAGACCAGGTGTGAGGATTTTACCATTAGGAGCAGTATACAAAACTTTAATTTTCAGGAATGTAAGAGAGAACTTAGGGCATTCCTGAAGTTCCCTTACTTCTTTTCACTGCAAGTTCATGCAGCTTATCTCCTAAATTATACTCTTCAAGCATAAAATCTCAATAGCCTTCTCCTAGCTTATGGGATAGAGAGAAATACAGTTCTAATAAATTACTGGGATAAAAGTGGTTCATCAAAAAATTCACTCTCTGTAAAAGTTAAGGTAGCACCCTTTAATCGTCTTCCCTCTTAAAACATATGGGGGGAAACTGCCTTTAGAATTATCAACATATGAAACCAGAGAAACTAAAGATGTGGTTATCTACTATAAGCAACTGATAGAATAGTTAGCCATCAAATATTTTAATCAGGCCAGCTTAACATCAATTTAAATTTTAAAAAATAAGAGAGTTGTGATTTTGGAACAATAAATGCTATAGGAAAACCATAAGCTAATGGCAAGCGCTATTTGTAAATTTAAAAATTGAGCTACCACAGTCAAATATCTTACTCACAAAGTCCTTGAGGGGTTCTCCAAGTAGGAGCTCTCCTCTACTAGAGGCAGTAGAATAAACGAGGACAAGCTTTCAAGGCAGGACTGCATGAATCTGAATCCTGCCTCCACCTCCTCTGCAGTGTATGGGCCACCGGGGTCTAGGGCCTTGGATAAGTTATTCTGATTTCTACGTCTTCAGTTTTCCATCTATACATGTAAAACGGAATTGCCACAGAACTTATCTCAAAGTGATTTTCTCAAGATATCCTGAGGTAAAGCACTTAGAAGAGTAACTAACTCAGAACAGAGGAAGAACTTGATGAGGGCTTTCTTCAACATTACTATTGACTGTAAACAAGTTCTCAAATGGTGGTACAGAGAGCTGGGGGGTCTCTGCCTCCTGTAGGGGTCTATAAGGTCAAAACTATTTTCACGATACATAATCCCTCTGTCACTCTTCTTTTCTTGTGAGTATACACTGAAGTTTTCCAGAGACTACAAGGTATGTGATATTACAACAGATTAAATTCAGGAGCCAGATATGAGAATTTAGTTGTTTTCCAGAAAGACACTGTTAAGGAGATTTGTAAAAGAAAAAAATATAAAATAATGCTACTTTTCTTAATATAATTATTTTGGTTCAGAAAAACATAGCTATTTTTCATAAAAAATGTTACCAGTGGACCTCAACAAAATGTTTGTTGTATTGCACTGACATATATGAGGTTTCTTACTGCAATTATTTGCTGCTTCTAAGTCTCATGAAAAGAATCAGTAGTGTTATAAGAAGGTGCTATAAAGAGATACGTTTGATCTGGCCGCTAAGGATGAGGATTTTTTAAAAAGTACACACACAAATGTTACTTATTATAACATAAAATGATTAAATTATTTCAAGACATTGTAAACATTTTAAAAATTTCTCAGTTAAATTTCCAATATTATAAATATTGATAGTTACAACCCCTGTTAACCAAAGCTCTTTGATGAGTTCTCAATAATTTTAAAGACTATAAAGGAATCCTGGGACCAAAAATTTGAGAAGCACCGCTTTAAATTATTTCACCAAATTAAACATAATGTCTCTGAACCATGTAAGTGGGCTGTAATCATTTTAGAAGATGTGAAAAAAGCAACAACAAAAGAAAAAACAAAGAAAAAAATACTTTTTCTGAAGCACATGACAGTATTTTTTGAGACTTTTTTTCTCTCTTTAGCAGAAAATATTATGATTTAAAAATATTTAGGCAGAGAATTTAAAATGTAGCTTTACTTCCAGTTACTATGTTTATTTGGATTTATATGGCATTCCACTTTTGAAAAAAGTCTTCCTAGGAGTGCTCTAACAATAAGAGAAAGGCTGAATAAGTGAACATGGAAAAACAGCTAGCCCATGGCCTAGGAACTCATGTATGTTTCTTATTCATTTTCTTGTAAATCTACTATGTGATATTGTATATTTTGTTTAAGTTCCAGGATAAAGTCTTAATGAAAAGTACAACGTATGATTTTCTTTTTAGGCTTTATATGAGAGAAAATAAAACATGGCTAAATTTGCTAAAAGGTTCTGTACACAGTAAATATTGTACCTTGAGAGCACTGGAGAAAACATGATGGTGATTTACTCAGGAAGACTGAGCGCCACACAACAAACAGTGTCACTATTCACTGTCTCCCAGAATTCTCGCATTATGGAATTTTTAGCAAGTAAAGAACAAAAAAATAATGCCTTCAGATACTGAATTACTAAGCCCATCTAAAATGACTAGGAAATTTTGATGAAAAGGTTAAGAATGAAACAATGTACAAAATACAGATTTAACTGATAAAGTGAAGAAACTTACACGGGTGAAGTCTAAAGCCACACCTAAAATACTCAGCATACGCAATAGCTAAGAATTTCACACTGCACATTACTTAAATTTTCACAATTGCCTACCTGCCCCAAAACAATTTGTAAATACTGCCCAGATTGTATTTCAAAACAAAACTCCCTTTCTCTAAAGCCAAAGAGCAATTTTATTCACTTGGTTATACGATCAACAATTACTTACCAAGTAACTTACTATAAATAAGGGCAACTAATAAGTATTTACTAAATCCTAAAATGTGCTAAATACTTTACAAAGATTAGTCCATTTCATTCTTAGCGCTCCCTATGAGGCAAATACTATTGTAACCCCATTTTACAAGAGATATGAAGGTAAATTTCTCCAAGTCACATAGTTTTAAGAGCCAGTTCTGTCTCTAATCTGGCACTTATTACCACAACACTCAATTGTGCCAGGAATTGTATAATTCAATTTACTCTATTCTCTACTTTTTAAGTTATTAGATGATAATATATCTTTAAATTTTTGCTCTACATTAAAACAAAATCAGAAATAATTAGAATTTTCTTTTAAAAATAGTATTTTGTTGGTTTTAAATGGTCAGAAAAGTTGACCTCAGCAATATAAGAAAAAGGCAACAACCAAGTACAAGTCAAAACACATATGCTTTCTGTTAAAAAGAAAAAAAAAAAAAGAAAGAAAAATCCCATGTAACAATTCTTATTTCATAATTCCTGCATGGTCTGGATAGGTAGAAACCCATCATTGGAAATCTGTCTGTCTGATCACCTATGGAGAAAGCAGGATATCCCATGAGTTTTAAAACATTGCCTGGTCACAAGAATAAAGCAGACATATCAATACAGCAAGAGAGGTGCTACATCCATGCTCATGTCACATGTATGTATATACCTACACACGGAATGCAGCCAAATGTTAAACTTTGGGCCAACCTACCTTGCCAATGATTCGTTATATAGAAAACAGTTCCTTAAGCAGGGATCCAATTAATCAAAAAATGAAGGTTGGGCAAATTATTAACATTTTGCCTAGCCAAAATAACCATATCCTATGAAAATGTGTAAAAATCAGAAATCAGACAAGGGGAACTAAGGAATCTGGAAAAGCATTTAGTGATGGGCCGTATGTTTTATGTTATTCAAGTACATAATTTTAAAATATTTTAAATGAATGAAAAAAAGGTAAATAATTTTTTTTCACATTATTCAGTATCTTAAAATACAGCAACATTTGCTACCAAGGTCTTTAAAACCAGTGATCTCATATTTAAAGAAAATAATATAAAAAACTATTTAGAATCTTTTTATTTGCTAACTCACTGTGAGACAAACTTTCCTTTGTTGTCCACCAACAAGCTAAGTTATAAAGAGTAAACAGTTACTATTTGGGTAAAATTTCATTTTTCTACCAGGGAAATTTTATACTTATTTTCCATTTTAAGAAACACAAAGGTTAATAATAATAACATAATATAAAAAACACACTCATAGTATTTAACTGGAGGCCCACTTAAATCAAAACTAATACATTTCAGTAGGTTGTCAATCAAAGCCTTTTCTCTGAGTTGGGAAAGGTAGACTCTGAGGGTAGACCCCCTCATAAGTTGACCACCTGTTTGTTGACTCTATCACAAATTGGTCACTAGCCCTACTGTACTGGTACATATATATATGTGATGCATGTCCAATCTATGAAAATTAGGTCAACTCAAGGAGGTAGTCAACACTGGGAGGTGTCAATTATGGAGGTTCTATTGCATTTAAAAAAGAGAAAGACATTATTTTGTCCTTTTATCCTTAAAACTAAACTATTTGTTTTTAGTCACTATTTTCATCTGCTTAACTTAAAATATGGGAATTATATATGCCTCACTTTGTAACCAGCCCTATGAACAAATTTCCTATATATTTTTTTATAATTAACTACTTGAACTTTTTGAGATGTTTCTTAGAATCTTAGAAGCAGATTTTTCTTTTTCTTTTTTACGCAATTTCTTTTTTAGACAAAAAATCCTACTTGGAAGTGGATTTTTTTACAAGAGATTTAGAAGGCCCCTGAGCAAAAATTCCTGATGCCAACAATCACCAACCCCCACTACCTGCCCCAATGCACTTGGTCTTTCCTTAAAAAGCCCAGGATCTCTGTTGCTCAGAGACAGATCTGAGACTACTTCTCTCCTGACAGATATCTTTCACATTAAAATTCCTTTCTTCCTGGGCAATCCTTCTTCTCTCAATAAGTGGATCTCTGTGCAGCAAGCACCTTGATCCAGGCCAAAACCACCTCACAGTTTCAATAACAAACTCTCTAATGCAAGTGAAATAGTATTTTGAAGTTTTAAGTTGTTTTGATTATTAAAATAGTATATATACTGCTGGAAAAATTTGTCCATCTGAATGATATTCCCTTATTAGTAACTAATGATGAGCAGGGAAACAGCGGGGAAAAAATAAAAAGCATATTTTAAAAACATCGATCAGTCCAATACAATTTGCTACCTTAAATATTAAATTATCATATGAAAGGTAACTTAATAATTCTTGAATTAAATTAAATTTTAGAACTTTACTTACTTGTTTGCACCTAAGAAGTAACTACTTTGGTGTCCTTGTCCATATTCTAGTTGTAGATCCTAATAGTACAAAATAAAATATTTAGCAAAATAGTAATATACCACACAACACATTATACTAACATACATTATTTTAAAAGTATAAACCTCAGATCCCAAATAAATCTGTATTGCTGTATGTTCTTAAAAGAGGCAAGGTAGAACCTTCAACAATAAAAGATTTCAGAAGTTTGTAGTCCTGATTTAAGTATTTTATTATTTAAATTGAGTATTTTTCTGGGAATTTTTCTAAATAATATATGCAAAGTTTCATTTATGGTTCTGCTATTATAATTAACACTTACAAAATTTAGTTTTTAGAAAGGAAAAAAACTCAAATAAAATATTTATTCTCAAGTTATTAATGAAGCAAAAATGATCAGAGAAGAGAATTAGTAACAAAAATCTTGGTTTTCTTTAGGACCTAAAATAATCACGTATGTACGTATGTGTGTGTATTCACACATTCACATATTTCTACTGCTGCTTCACGCAGGTATTAATTTTTTTAAAGACATAAAATTGGGTAATATTTTAAAACTGTATCATCCATGTGAACATGTACAAGATTATAAGCTGCACTGCAGAAGTTTCAAGAATTTTTTAAAGGGTAAAAATAGCAAAATTTCAAATAACTTTTGTATGAAGTTGCCTTTTGTCCCTTTTTAAAGAAAGCCAGTGTATTTTAAGCACCATTTTAGCTCTAAAGAGGGAATGTTTAACATGCTGAATGAATCTTATTTACAATAGAATATAGTGTACTCAAGTGCTTTTTAATTTTAGAAGATACTGTCAGATTCATGATCAGGGATTAACACCAAGGTCACTTTGGAGCAGCCTTCCTAAACTGTCCAGGAAGATTACTGGAGCCTTCTCTATGTCTCCACAGCATTTAATACATACATCTCTTTTAGCACTCAGATTGGATTTTAACCTATGTACAAGTCTGTAAAAATACAGTAGAACCTCTGTAAATTAACAGTCCAAGGGACTACCACAAACTGATCAACACACAGAGGCAGTGAAAATAAAGAGCTGGGTTTACTGCACTGGACAGTGCAGTGTGGTCTGTGTGTAGTCTATGAAAATTAGGTCCCCTTCAGGAGGTGGTCAGTGAAGGGAGGGTTAGCCATGGAGGGTCCATTGTAGTGGCTAGGTTGTGAGCTCCTCAAAAGAAAGACATGGTCCAATCTATTTTCCTTTCCTATAGCCCATGGTTCAGCAAAGTACTTGGCACACATTAATGGTATCCTAAATAAATGATTGTTCAAATGCTAACTGTTCATTTTCCTAAAAATAGATAGCTAAACACTTTAGCCTTAAGATAAATAAAGATAACTCCAGATCATAAAAATATTAAGTCTAATATAAGGATTCTAAGCAATACATTATATTTAAGGGAAAATAAGTTTAAAATTTAAGTATACTTAAAGCCTGTTTAAAAAAAATCTGATGAAAATTAAATCAAAATTCTGGTTTGACAACTCAAATTTTGTCTTCTTCAATATTTGTGTTCTTCTATGCATAATAAGTGTTCTTACCAGTGACAGAGAAGATAATACATCATGAACAAAAAAGGTTAGTCAACTGTCACACTGGTATCAAATGAAGTTCTAATGAAAAAGGACACCTGTTCTTTTAAATTTATAATGATACAACTTAATAGGATAAAATCACTGTCACCACAAAACTGCCACACAATGACGATACTACGTAATTTAAGTGGTCATGACTTCATACAGGAATCTTTAAACTTTAGTATTCAGTAAAGTGAAATACTAATTCCTATATTCAAGTTTGTTTTCTTCAGCTATAGGTAACTGAGCTCTCTCCCAGACCAGCAACATCTTCAACCAATATAATCCCTTAAGTCTTTAATCAAACAACAGCTTTCAAAAGTACTTATTTATGCAGAGTAGCCATGGCTTCTATTACAGAAACAGTAATGTGCCCTAAGAATATTCAGTTCATCTGATACATGACAATCAGCAGATACTAATGATCTAAAAAAGAAAATTAGTTGTAATCAGCAGTGTACTTATTTTAGGAAGGTAAAAGAAGCAACTAAAATAACTTAAGTAACATTGTAATAGAAAATTGAGCACAAGCTAATATACAGAATTAACATTTAGGTCAGGGGAGAAGTTGTATACAGATCCAGGTCTGATGATTAAGAGTGCTATGTCCCATCAGGACAGGTAAAACTGAAAGGGGCTCCTTCTCTGACAATTTCATCTACCTAAATCAAGGTGTGTTGTACCAACTATGGAACAAGAACTACTTGCTAGGCACACCATTCCATAAAGTATTATACTAAATCCTTCTAAAAAGTGTCCAATCTCATTTAATACAACCATTATTTATCAAGCATCTATTCTATGACAGGAACTCAGACTGCAAGTCAGATAAGGAAATGACAAATAAAAAAAGAACAAAAGTGAAGCCAAGGCAAAGTCATTATAGTAGTTAGTTGAACACGTCTATTTTTAGGGCAGTGTAAGAAGATTGATCTAAAGTGCTTTTCAAAAAGTACTTGGAAGCTACTCTGAATCAGAAAATGCTACCAAAATTAAGCTTGGAAAAGTGCTGAACATAATCCAAGATGACTGTATCACATATCTATCCTTTAAAAGCTAAACAAGAATACAGCAGAGCATGCAATCATAAAAAAATTAGTGGTGTTATTAAGCATCAACTTCTCAGTGAATGACAATGTTTATACAGTAGAGTCAAATAAGTAACAAGACAAACTGAAAACATGCAATAATGTACTACAGATTCAACCTGAAGGCTCAAACAAAAGCTCAAAACGGTTATCCCCAATTAAAGTGCCTTTGGGGTTGGAGAGTTCTAATTTCAGTGGTTCTTTAATTGAAACGGAAATGATTTCTAAACCTAGGATGGAGTGTCTAAGAAAACACAGTGTGAGAAATTTCTGACAAGGAACAAAGGATATAATGCAGAACACTGGGAAAGAGAAATACAAGATTGAGAATATCTTATTGTGGTTTTTGTGAAAATCCCCTCAAGAGATTACATCTATACTTGATGAGAAAACAGCAGAAGTCAAAAGAATTGATACAGCTGGCCACAAAAACACAAAAGAAAAAACACTTCAGCAATATATCTTAACCAAGAAAAAAAAAGAGAACAGGAGAATTTGTTTTTCTCATCAAAAAATGAGAAAAACTGTGGCGTGAATAAGGTTGTTAGTGAGAGAAAGCTTTTAAATGTGGTAGATGATTTATAGAAATAAACAGTGAATCCAGGATAATTCAAAGATTTTTTTATTTCTTAAAGAGTCAGAAAAGCAAGTGCAATCAGAATATTAACTTATTAAGCAGGGTTCAGACTAATAAAAGCAGATCAAGGGGCCTTGAATTGGATAACATTATTTTTATGCTGGAAGTTCAGAAATGAATATCAATAGGTTAAGTATAGCATACACTTCTTCAGAGCAATATTTATGTCACTATTTTTTTATGACTCTCCATAGTAATTAATATGTCCTTACATATAAATAATTTTAGTATGTTTTTAAATGGTATATGGGCCAAATTATTCAGTAAAGTTTGCCAAATTAGAAAAAATAGCATCAGTTGAGCTAGATTATAATACTTTTTAATCTGAAAACAGCATTTTGTGGGTTAAGCCCATTTATGGTTATGGGCAATTTTTTTTATTTAACTGTCACATTATGACATTTAACTGTCATATTCAATTATTTATAGTGAGTATTTTGTCTTTATTAAAAACTCAGACTACATTCAAAATTGTAAAGACTTTTCTTATTGACTATCAATCCTAAAAATCAAGCTCTATTTTTCTGGCTTCATATTATATTGATTACCTGATTTTTTTAGAGGCAGAGTCTCACTTTATCACCCTTGGTAGAGTGCTATAGCATCACAGCTCACAGCAACCTCCAACTCCTGGGCTTAGGTGATTCTCTTGCCTCAGCCTTCCGAGTAGCTGGGACTATAGGCACCGCCACAATGCCCAGCTATTTTTTATTGCAGTTTGGCCGGGGCTGGGTTTGAACCCACCACCATTGGTATATGGGGCCAGCACCCTATCCACTGAGCCACAGATGCTGCCACATCAGCAACAAGAATTGAGGTGTAATATTCTAAATTCACTTACAAAATCATAAAATGAATAAACTTAGCATTTTAAACAATGAGAAATCCCTGGTAACATAAAATAAGTTTTTTTTTTTTTTTTAAGATAGAGTCTTGCTCTGTTATCCTAGCTAGAATGCAATGGAGCCATCACAGCTCACTGCAACCTCAAACTCCCAAGAGCTCAAATGATCTTCCTGCTTCAGCCTCCCAACTAGCTGAGATGACAGGCAGCCATCACCATGCCCAACTAATTCTGTTTTTAGTAGAGATAGGGTCTTACTCTGCAAATCTCCCTCCTTCACCTTCCAGAGTCTTAGGATTACAGGCAGGAGCCACTGTGCTCTGCCAACACACAACTTTTAAGGAGTAACATCTTTTTTTTTTTTTTAAGAGACAAAGTCTCACTTTGTTGCCCTCAGTAGAGTGCCATGGTGTCACAGCTCACAGCAACCTCCAGTTCCTGGGCTTAGGTGAGTCTCTTGCCTCAGCCTCCTTAGTGGGACTACAAGCACCCTCCACAATGCCTGGCTGTTTTTTTTGTTGCAGTTTGGCCAGGGCTGGGTTCAAACCCTCCACCTTCGGTGTATGGGACTGTGCCCTACCTACTGAGCCACAGGCACCACCCAGCAACAACATCTTTAAGGGAGTAAATGTTTCTTCTGGGTCCTGAAAGATCTAGGGTTGACATTCTGGTGTCAAGTGCCTATTAAAATGAGGGCCCAAAATTTTGTGTTGATCAGGTTTTTAGTGGCCAGCGACAAGCATTTAAGAGTTGAAATCTTGTTCATGTGCCAAGATTTTAGGATTCATAAAATTAGGAGAATGAAAAAACTATGGATACTTCATACCTATTAGGATACCAGAAAATTAAAAAAAAAGAAGGAAAGAAAGAAAGAAAGAAAAACCCAGAAAATAACAAGTGTTGAGGATGTGAAGAAATCAGAACCCATACGCATTGCTGTTGGGAATGTAAACCTTCTGTGGGAAACACTGTGGCAGTTTAAAGACAGAATTACCATAAGATCCAGCAAGTCCACTTCTAGTTACAAATTCAAAACAACTGAAAACCAGGAACTCAAACCTATTGTACCTCGGTGCTCATAGCAGCACCATTCATAGTACTAAATGGAGCAACCCACTGTCCATCAGTGGATGAACAAAATGTGGCACCTGCATACTATGGAATATTACTTAGCTCCCAAACGATACACATGCTGCGAGGTGGAGGAACCTCGAAGATCATGCTAGGTGAACTGAGCCGGTCGTAAATGGAGGAATACGGTATGATTCTGCTTATAGGAGGCACCTAGAGCAGTCATATTCATAGAGACAGAAAGCAGAATGGTGGCTGAAGGGAAGAAGGGAGTTATTATTTAATGGGTACGGAGTTTCAGTTTGGAAAGATGAAAGCTTTCTGGAGATGGACAGTGGGGATAGTTGATAACAATGCAAATGTACTTAATGCCAATGAACTGTACACTTAGAATAGGTTAAAATGATAAATTGGGTTATAAACATTTTACCACAGTAAAAAAAAAAATCAAAACATTTATGGGGCAAATACGCTGATTTTAAAAAAGAGAGGGAAGAGGAACCCTGTGTCTGATGATGTTGGGAGAGGCCATATAGTATGGTGGTTTAGGTTGGAATTCCTGAGCCAAGCTGCTTAGGTCAAATCCCAGCTCTGCTCTTCTTAGCTGAACAGTAATGAATCTCAACTTCTTTGTACCTTAAATCTTTTCTTTTGCAAACAATGATACGTTAACACATTTAAAGTGCTTAGAGTAATGCCTGGTATATAAAATCCTTGAGATAAATGTTAGCATTTGTTATCAAGAGAAATGAGCTTTAAGGTTGACTTTATAAATTACAGACCCTGACAGATACTTCATATATCCCTCTTCTGTCAGAACTATCTACAAGTTAATTGTCCCTAAAGCTCTCCTCTGTCACAAGATCCTCTGTACCACAGAGTCCTGATTAAGGACAGGCCAAGGGGAGCAGTTCTAGGGAATAAAGTCATGATATGATAACTTATTCAAGTTATCAGCCCACTTCCATATGTGGTACAAAAAAGAGTATTAGTAATTGTAAAGTATTATGTTCCTGGTTTTATTATCTCTTGCATAGAGAATATGAATAAATATCAATAAATACTGGAATCTATTTAAACTTTTAATTCTTTGGTCTTTTATTTCCATAACTAATTTCACTCGTTGCTATTCTAGCCTACTTGTATCTAATTCTAAAGATATTTTTAATCCAGAAATCACCAATCATGTTGTCTTCAGCCCTTCTATCTCCCTTGCCCCCACGCTGTCAATCCTCAGACTTGCTGGCCTCTCTCAGTCGTCTGACACATCTCTCTTCTTTGGAGACAGGGCATCCATTGGCTCTCCTAACTTTTCAGCTGCTTCTTTCCTACCTCCAGTCTGGGTTCTACCTAGTTGCTGACACAGGCCCCACGCAGTGTGGTAACCTGTCTCCCACTCTCTTTTTCTTCACAGCTGACCATGAGGGACACACGTAATGTCGTGGCTTCATCTATCATTTCCTTTGTGATGACTTAAATCTTAAATCTACCACTTTGTGCTAATCCTGTATCTCTGGTAGTTGAAAGACAGTTTCATTATTCCACCCCGTAGCTAACTTCTCTCAAAACTGTGGTCTGTGCTGCCGACTGTCCTCACAGCAATTCCCATAAAACACAGGCAACATCTGTTCCTTTTCCTGAAGAATCTATAATTGTTCCAACGTAATATTGAAATCCGTTTTAGTCCCTTCCCAGAAGCCAGGTAAGTCACAATAGCCCAGAGGCTCTTCTTCTCCAATATCCATGGTAACTACTATACATATGTTAGCTTCTCCTCAACAATAGTTGTCACCTGGCAAGGTTTTGGCAATCCATGATAGATTTTGTTGAATGGCTAACAGTTTCTATGTATAAATATTTTCTGTTCAACAAGATAGCAACTTCCTTAAAAAAAATTATCTCTAGGGCTGGGTGTGGTGGCTCACTCCTGTAATCCTAGCACTCTGGGAGGCCAAGGCACGTGGACTACCTGAGCTCACAGGTTCAAGACCTCATCCCTAAAGAAAAAATAGCCGGGCATTGTGATGGGTGTCTGTAGTCCCAGCTACTTAGGAGGCTGAGGAAAGAGCATAGCTTGAGACCAAGAGTTTGAGGTTGCTGTGAGCTATGATGCCAAGGTCTATCAAGGTCAACAAAGTGAAATTCTGTCTCAAAACAAAAAACAAAAACTGTCTAAAATCTCTTTAAGCCAACCAAAATTGGAAGAGATATGTTATTAAGTTGGAAAAGAAAGAAAGAAAAGTAACATTCCATTTAAAAGGCAGAAAAGGTAAATTCTGGGAGTAAATATGGGGGCAACTTGGGGCTCTAGCCAGCCAGGGAAGAACTATTTATTTAATAATAACTATTAAAATACTATTTAGTTAATGTTTATCAGCATTAATTTCCCATCTTTTCTTATATAATAGCAAGGTAGTTTTAACATTTGTAACTCTGGGGAATGCTTTATAATCTAAATTTTTTCCTGCTACAATAAAACTTTGAGAATCATTTCATTGTTAGGATAATTATCTTTAAGAATTATATATATTATATATACCATATAACATGAGTAATATATCATATATAATGCATGACACAATATATGTAATATGTTATACAGCACATAATATATGCATAATATATTATGTATAATGTATGGTATATGTAATAAATATATATTACATATGTATCATATAATATATAAAGTTTTTAGATATATGAATGGAAGCATGTGTGTATAGAGAGAGAAAGAGATGGTTTCTAGTTCATTAAACCAATTACATCATTAAAACTGGGGATCTGGGGGGAATGTTTTCTTCTAAAAAAACCCCCATATTTGAGTGAGAAATTTAAATACTAATGTAAATGTGATTAGATCTATTTGTTTAACTTGTTATGGGAAAAATTGGCTTCAATTAATACATGGAAACTTCCTAAATGACAATAACTTATAAAACAATGTTTAAATTGGTTCACTAAAACTGTACAAAATGTTTGATCTTAAAAAATAACATTTAAAACTAAAATAATGCTGACAAGAAAATCAGAAGATGAGAAATACCAGATTAGATCTTGCAGTGTAGTATATTTCTTCTGAACTGTCGAAAAAACCATCACTGTCGGGCTGTTTAGCAGAGACCAAGAAACCCAAGTTATTTACACTTAGACTAAAAGCCACAAATTCACAAAGGGAAACTTTCACAAATGAAGTTAAGTCCTGCTAACATAATTTTATTAAGGCAAATGGAAAGTCAAATTATAGTAAGTAGCTTCTAAGAAAAGCAACATTGCAACGACTTAGCTCTATAATGCAGTTACCAAATTAGTATAAAATTTAAATACATGCAATGCCAACTTAAAAAAGAAACAGAAAATAAACTGCCTTAACAAAATACAATTAGCGTTTATAAACATCATGACTACTTTTTCTTCTTAATCTTCTCCATCCCTCTCCATAAATGTCAGGTTTTAGTATTAGAAGATAATTTAAAGACAAACTTTTTCTTTCACATTCTTTCCCTCCATGCTGGTACGCTGACTTATAACCACTCGTCAGACAAAGGCTGACTCCCTTGGTATGCTTTAGTTAAGTGAGTTAAAATAACATTACAGTTAAGAAGAAAGTTCCCAATTCAATCCTTAGTACTTACTAACAGTTACTTTCTTCTCACTATTAAATAACAAAGGGGAAAAAATGAAACAGATGTAATCTGGAGCTCTGGCAAAGTAGTATCATCAGGATTCATTTTGTTTTTCTTAATGTCTCATTTTTTATTCTTTCATAGAATACTGACATCTCAAATATTTGTAAAATGTTTTGCTTCTAAGACCATACCTATTATCAGGTATATATTATATTTCATATATCTGAAAGGGGCATTAAAGGATCATGAAAAGAATATTCATACAGTTATAAACCTTAAATGAATTAAAAGTTTGCTATACTATGTATGTATGCTTCATCTTCCTGAGTTGTAGTACTCTAAACACACCTGACCCTACTGATCCTTAGAAACCATGGCAGTTATCCTAATAAAAACATACCCAGAAAACCCCCCAAAAATGGGAAAAAAAATGACAAAAATTATTAAAAGGTTAATGTTTTTAAAAGTTAAAAACATTTAGTCAGAGAATGGTAAAACTAGAACTTCCTCCTAAAATAGTTTTTAAAATATTGAATCTCAGCAACACAGATTTATTTATTCTGAATTTTAGCATTACTTGCCTTTTGGATTCCCCAAATGCTTTTGAAAATATTAATGACTAGCTTTTTTATTCAGTACTAATATCTTAAATAGACTAATTAAAACATTTGTTTTCAGTGTTAACATTCTAAGACTATACTACTTACAAGTTCATGATGTGGTTCTGTCTCCTTCCTTAAGGGTGGATCAAATTTTACTTGGCCAACTGAAAAAGAAAAAAAGTAAAGCCAGGATCTGTTCCTATGTTCTTAATGATGCAATAATTTAAAAAATTACTCCACAGCAAGACACATTTAATTTTGCTGTCTACCATATTCTGGTCACAATTCAAAGATTTTTACTTTATTTTTATTTTTAGAGAGTATTTTTATTTTTACAGTCTCACTGTGTTGTCCCAGGCTAGAGTGCCATGGCATCATAGCTGACAGCAACCTCAAACTCTTGGGCTCAAAGGATCTTCCTGCCTCAGCTTCCCAAATAGCTGGGATCACAGGTGCCCACCACAATGCCTAGCTAGTTTTTCTATTTTTAGTAGATACATAGTCTCACTCCTGAACTTCTGAGCTCAAGCTCCCTACACACCTAGGCCTCCCAGAGTGTTAGGATCAAAGGCATGAGCCACTATACCATGGATACATAACAGTTATAGATATATTAATAATGCATATGATGGAAAATGACCAAAATGGCCATTAAGCTATTTATCACTTCAAACAGTTATTTTCATATGTAGGTCATATTCTGAACCTTCCAGCTAGTCCAAAATATACAATAAATTACTATCAACTATATTGCTATTGAACACTAGAAGTTATTCCTTCTATTTAAGTGTACAGTTGTACCCATTAACTAACCTTTCTTTATCAACCCTGCTCCCTTCCCAGTCTCTGATAACATCATTTTACTTTCAACCTTAATGAGATCAATATGTGACTGAGCACAAGTGATATTTGTCTTTCTGTGCCTGGTTTATTTACATTCTGACCTCCAGACTGTCAACGTTGCTGCAAGTGAGAGGGTGTCATTCTTTTTCATTGCTGAAACGTATGCCATTGTATATGTGTACCGTAGCTTCTTTATCTACTCGTCTGTTAATAGACATTTAGGTTGATTCCATATCTTGGATACAGAAAATAGTGCTACAGTAAACCTGGAAGTGCAGATATCTCTCTGTTACAGTGATTTTGTTTCTTTTAAATATATATCCCACCAATGGGATTGCTGGATCATATGGCTGTCCCATTCTTAGGTTTTGAGGACCCTCCATACTGTTTTCCATGTGGTTCTACTAATTTACATTCCCACCAACCATGTGTGAGAGTTCTTTTTCTCTGCATCCTGCAATTTTTTTGCTTTTTGATAATAAACATATTAACTTGGAATGAAATAGTATCTCATTGTGGTTTTGATTTGCATTTCCTTTATGATTAGTGAAGTTGAACATTCTTTCATATACCTGTTGGCCATTTGTACGACTTTTCCAATCCAAATATTTAAATAAACAACCTGCTAGTTGGGAAAAACCCAAGAAAATCTTAAAACTGTTAAAGCTTAATATATTAATCCTAGGCCTTTTCCACAGCAAAAAAAAAAAAAAAAAAAGTGAACAGAATTACACGGTATAATATATCATCAGGATTTCACATGGTATGTTACAGAGTTAGTAAGTGAAAAAGGTCTTGGTTGTACATAAAATAGAGACGATCTGAACTCAGTATTTAAGCGGGTAGGCAGCAGTTACCCTAGAGTACTTATGGAAGGCAGCCTACAGGAAAGCCCCCAAGTGTTCACAACACGTCCACATGGGATCAGGGTTGGTCAGTATGATGGAAAGAACATAGCAGAAGCAATGGTACCCTGTTTCCAAGATTCGGCTTCTGTCACGGGCTCTCTATGCTGGGTCACTTGCTCTACAGTCCCCAACATCTGAGCAAATGAGTCCATTTTTACACATAAGGCTAACTCAATACCATTTAGTTAAAAGAAAACACTGGTTGCACGGAGAAGCATCAAGTAATGGTAAATGCAAAGCATTATCAAAGGAATACCATTATTATAATATTTTTCGAAAGGCTGCCTTCATAGATAACAGAATTAATGAGTATTCTCTTATACATCATGTCTCACATGAAATTATAAAACATTCTGAAAAGAAGACATTTGTTAGAGCACAGAATAAGACTTGACAGCCTCAAATTCCAAACCCACAAATTATTACAAGTAGTTGCTTTAATCCTCTTGCTACCTCAACATACCAGAGAGCTATGACACCCACATTACTGGCAAATGGGAAAAAGGGAGGTGTTCATTATGTATCATTTGCTCTCACCAAAAGGAGGGCATAACAGAATCTCAGAAAACTGAGATACAGCTGTCTAGTTTCCAAAAGCATACACGCACATATGCACTGAGACGCTGAGAACTACTGATACGTGTGCAGTTTAGTACAGAGGGATAATAATAACCACACTTTCTAGTGGAAAGGGCCTGGAAATAACTTTTTAATAGAATCAGGTAAGAACATAGAAGGCACTTTAAATTAGATTTTCAATAGTACTGAACACATAAAGTTTTAATAATCAACTATGAAACACCTCTAATTACTTCCTATATATTAAAGAAATGTTAAAGACATTTCATAATTACTTTCTGTATATTAAAAAATAATGGGAAACACTCTTGTGTGCCAAGGTTGTCATTTTCAGAAAGGAGAAATTAGGAAATTTAAATCCCGCTTTAAATTTTAAAGCTTCAGAAGAAACTTTAAAAATAATTTTATATGGTCACACAACTAATTGTTGGCAAACTACCAAATCCCACTCCTGGGTTTTTGATATAAGTCATCATGCTTTCTTTCTGGAGTTTCCTCCTTTAAGAGCATTTATGGATATCACAAGCACAAAACTTTATCAAGAACTTAATATACATTGTATGGTCTGGTCAAAATGCCCAGGGAAGTTTCACAAAGAACTCAAATAACTCCCAGTGTAAAAGCCATATAACATGTATATTGTGGTGGTTCCTGAAATAAAGCAGAGTTTGTGAAAAACCAGTGAACTGGACAGAGGTTGAGAGATGTACAAGTGGCTGTCAACTCACTGTATGACTCAATCCCACAGCCAATCTCTTCATCTTCGCATTTCTTTTTTTCCCTCCTATCAAATGGTGATAGGGTCTGTCCCTATTTACCTTACCTGGATTTTGAGATGAAGAAATGGATTCACCTTAATTAAACTATGAGATAATTATTAGTACTGATGGTAGTCATCTTAATGTTACTGTTTACCTAGTTTCACTGAGGTCATTTTGGATTTCAAGTCCTTTGTGATAAATCTTTAGCTCACAGAAAACTATTATCATGAGCCTGACTGCATTAAATTAGCATTTTAAGTCACTGGGAGTAAGTGCTTTTAAGGAATAAAAACTTAAGGTAGCATTGTTCCAAGAATTCCTGCTGGCACAGTATCAGTGATGCACTGACTGTATTAATTGTCCTGGGCAGTCTTACGTTTGTCTCAGGAGGTCCATGACTTGGCTGCTCATAAGCATGGAGCCTTAGAGGCCTATTTTAAAAGGTTTCTTGGGCCAACCCAGGACCTATTAAATTAAATTTTAAAAAGTGGGGCCTAAGAATCCGTCTGAAAAGCTCCCAGGCTCCTCAGCAGTTAAGCCAGTTGGCACTGAAATTCCTGATGGTCTCTGGACCATTAGTACACACATAACCTGGACGCTTGTCAGAAGCAAAGGCTCTCAGACCCCATCCCAGATCTACCCCAGCAAAAGCTGCACTTTAATAAGCTCTCTAGGTGAGTTACGTGCACATAAGAGTTTAAGAAAATCTGCCTGATTACTCGCATCCTGCTTATTCCAAAATTTTTATTTCTTCTCCCAAATAGTAACAACATAAATATATCCTATAGCCCTGCCACCCAAAATTCCATAAGAATAAGGAAAATGAAATTTTTACTGCTCTAATTAAACCAGAACAGTGTTTACTAAGAAAACTATTTGGAAGAAAAGAAATTGTAACTAAATTATAACTTGAAATCTTATTTTCCGTTGTTAAATTATGAACTGTGCATACTATAGACTTACAGTTTATCTCTGAGCGTGTTTTTTCTTCTCTCACATTTCTGCTTGTTGAGTGAATTCTATGTGGTACAGCAACAAGTGGCTAGAATAGAATGAAATCAATATATGGCATTTGATAATCAAGTCAGTTTGGTCCATGAACTTACCTAAATATGAAGAAATACTTCATTTTAAGTAAAAATCAAAACAAAATATAACAACTTTACAAATATTATAATAGGACAATCAGATCCACAGCTCAAACTATGAAGGTGACAATGTGTATTTATTATCCATTTAACATAAATCATTATTTGTACTATAGAGAGCACTTGTGCAACTATATATAATACATAAGAAATTAAACACAAGATAATAATATATTCTGATTTTTTTTTTCATAGAGATTGGGTCTTGTTCTGCTCACTAAAGCCTCAAACTCCTGGGCTCAAGCAATCTTCCCCCCTGAAAGAAAGGAAATTCTGAAGGGAAAGATAACAGCGTAAAGATTACCATTTGTACCTATCATTTGATGATGACAACTCAGAAGCCTTTTCTTATAAGGTTTATACGTCAACCTAAATTTTTCAAAAATAATGTTCAAAACACACACATACACATACACACATTTATAGATAATTAGGAGATAATGGTTTGTACTTCGCTCTTTGCCACAATTTGAATCACAAATGATTCAAGTAATTGTCAAAAACCATATAACTCAGATAGACTCACAGCATTTTATGTTTTTCAGAAGACTTTTTCATTAAAAAAGTGCCCTTCTCTGTTTCTCTCGGTTATAGATATACCATTATAATTTCCACGAGCAGGAAACATGCTAATATTCAATTCTTTTCCTTTAAAGAAATCTTTCTAAAGAAGACTTATACCTTGTAATAATTAACAGAACCTAACTAGTTAAATGTGATCACAGAGTATTGGTAAACTTAGTCTGCATGTCTCAATATGTGATTTGTCAAGGGTTCCAACATCAGAAAAAGAGTAAACCGAAAAATATGATTTAAGGAAACCCTCGCATATCAGGAACAAAATGGATACATATTTCAGTAAGTTAAATGATTATAAAAAGAAAGACTATGTAGGCATGTCCTAGAAACCAGATTCCATCTTTGAGAACAGAGGTGAAGTAAAGACTTGGCTGAGTCTTCCTTTCACATATACTAATTCAGATGGCTGGATAAGCAAATAGTGTTTTTTCCAAAAACCCAAACTGAAAAGGAAATATTTCATGTATGAAAGGAGAAAGGGATGCCAACAAATTCTGTACAATGGGACCAAGGCAATGAAGGATGCCCAACCTGAAATTAAAGTAGGCAGTACCATGTTAGGCACAATCTACCGTGATGCCAAAGAATTTGTTACATAACAATAGATTTTGCTTAACTTCTCTAAAAAGGGTTTACATTTACTAGAATTTCCAATAAACAGGAGTGATTCTAAAATAACTCATCTGAACTTAAAAAGCTGAATCTCTAAAAGGATATCCTTTAGTACCATTCAATTCGACAAAGAACGTGTAGATACACTGCCAAAAAGCTCTAATTTCTAAACATGAATACTCTTATTTTCCTCTATAAATGTTAACACACACTAGTCATGGAAATCTGCTATGAAGAGTTTATAATCACTCTAGTAAATGATATTTAGAGAAGTGATGATAAATATATTTAAAGAAATAAACTGTTCGTAATGATGCATGATTTCTGTTTTTTTTCAAACAATGCTTTATGTACCATTAACCTGCATGTACTAATGCATAAAATGTTTTAAATCTTTTTATGTTTAAAAATCACAACCCCATTCTTCTAAACTATTTCATGCTTATTCAAGTTATTATAATTCTAAAGTTCAGTCATCAAATAAAACAAATAACAGGCCCTTTGCAATGGTAGCTAGCTGGGATTGTACGGAATGAAGGAAAGACACAGACAGTATGATAAACCTTAGTTAACAAAAGCAAGCGGCTTCTGGCCAGGGGCAATTTTGTTGCTGGGGAGACATTCGGGGATATTTGGGGACATTTCTGGTTGTCATGACTGGAGATCAAAGGTTGCTACTAGTAATTAATGGAAAGAATCCAGGGATGTTGCCCCAATGCACAAGGCAGCCAGCCACTACGACAAAGGATTGTCTGGCCTAAAATGCCAACAGTGCTCAGTTTGAGAAATCCTGCTATAAGAAAAAATAAAAGCACTTGGTTTCTTCTTCTAGGTCAAGGATTAGAAAACTGTGGTCCCTGTAAATTCCCACTGCCGTCTGTTTTTGAAAATAAAGTTTTACTGAAACACAGCCATGTCCCTTCACACATTATCTATAGCTACTTTCACTCCACACTGAAGAGCTTGTAACCATGAAAGAGGACAAAGTGGCCCACAAAGCCAAATATATTTGTCTGCTTTTTATGAGAAAAGTTTTCAACCTCTGTTCAAGGTCACTCATCTAAGACAAGTGAGTTGTAAAAGTTATTTAGCTTTATCTAATTTATTTTTAGGTCCTTAGCTTTTTTAAGCCTACAACTACAAATTACTTACATTTTTAATACAACCACAAAGAAATCACCCCAACCACACACACACATAATTTTCTCCCTTACATTTGCGAGAAATTTTGGGAAATATGAGAAGCAAGACCGTATTAAATTATTTCTTCATTCCACATACAGGTTGATCCTTGAGTAAGATGGGCTTGAACTGCATGGGTTCCCTTGTACGTAGATTTTTTTCAACCAGATTCAGACAGAAAATACATTATTGGGGGAAGTGAAAGCTGCATGTACAGAGGGCCGACTTCTGCACATGGGCTCTGCAGGGCTTGCTGTCAGATCTGACGATGTGTGGATTTTGGTATATGTGGGGTCTAGGAACCAACCCATCTTAGGGCAACTGGACACTAAAAAAAAAATTTTTTTTTTTTTTAGAAAGACAACTGTTATTATTTTTCTGCCTTTTGGCTAAGATTGGGTGTAGAAAGATAACTATTAATGACAGTAAAAATCCAAGTAAACTTCCTTTTAAAGGAAGCTCTAATGAATATTCCGAATATTTCTACAGTATAAATATTACATATTGTAAGCTATTATTTAATGTAAAAAAATTCATTTAACTACAACTTAGTGGATAAGAACCTAACCAAATGCAAACATTTACATATTTGATGCACTCTTAACCATATGTAAGCCTGTCTTGATTACACTTGTTTTTGCATGAATCTTATTTAATAATAAAGACTATGTTTAAACATTTCTAAAATTTATGAAAGCTGGTGTATTTGACCATTGAGATATGGAGGCTGGCTATTGTTTCTATCACTTTTTACATGTCTTAATGAGTTTTTTAGTCTCCAGTGTTTTAACATGACCTTTCTTCTTTAAACTGTGGTCTTTCCTAACCCTTCCTGTTGGCCACGCCTTTCTAATAATGTCAATTCCTTTGTGGCACTGTCTTTGACTTCCTTAGAAAAAATTCGCTGTTTTTCCTACTCACCCCGCTAACCGTGCATTTCTCAAGACTAGGGAATATATTTTATTTATAGCAGGCCCCCAACAAGTAATTCACATAGCTGAATGTTAATATTCAAAAATTAAATATTCTAATAATTAGCTATTTAAATGCTACAACTTAGCTTCCCCCTGTTGCAGAGGAGAAAACTGTGATTGATTTATTTATTTAAAATTTTTTTAGAGATATGTCTCACTCTATTGCCCTGGTTGGAATCACAGTTTACTGCAGTCTCTAAGCCCTCAGCTTCATCCTCTTACCTCAGCCTCTTGAGTAGTTAGGAATATAGGTGCATCCCACCACACCTGGCTAAGTTTTTTTATTTTTTTGTAGAGAGGGCATCTTGTTATGTTGCCTAGGCTAGTCCTAAACTCCTGGCCTCAAGTGATATTTCCACCTTGACCTCCCAATGTGCTGGGATTATAGGTGTGAACCATTGCACCTGGCTGAAAGTCACAATTAAAAAAAAAAATTGCTTTAAGACAATGGCTTGAACCCAGGAATTTGAGGTTGCTGTGAGCTGTGACACTACAGCACTCCACCCAGGTTGACAGAGTAAGACTCTGTCTTAAAAAAAAAAAGGTAAAATTTTACCTCAATTTCTTACATTAAAAGAACAAGACATAAATACAATGAAATGATACTAAAGACATCAATAATTTATGGTCTTTTTTCTTAGTAGATGCAAAATTTCCCCCCCTTTATGTTGTTTCTGAAGAAGCAGCCTTCTATTTTCTTTCCTTTTCATATAGAAATATTCTGAAGGTAGCTGAAATAGGAATGAGTTCTTCTACTTAATAATTCATGAACATTCTTCCAAGCTTTGGAAGACAAAGAGGCCCTATTTAAAAAATTTTTGAGCCCCATCCTAAATATTCCAAGGTCTCACCTTAGGAGAAGACGCCTGTATCTATTTAATGCAGTTACTGCAACATCCAATAGTGTCCTCTGTGTGTGAAACACTACCTTTGGAGCTATACCTCTGAAGGACACACACTCTTAGACCTACCTTTGTAGACAATATAATCCATAAACGTTGAGTTCTAATTTCTTAGATTCAATAAGACAGATCGGGAACAGACTCAAGTTAACTATTCTCAGCGTACGTACATCTCAGGAAATAAAAATATATAAATCTAAAAGACCCACACCTGTTATCCTTTCAGCACTCTGTGAGGTCGAAGCACCTGGATCACTTGAGCTCAGGAGTTCGAGACCAGCCTGAGCCAGAAAGAGACCCCATCTCTAAAAATAGCCGGGCATTGTGGTGGGCACCTATAGTGCCAGCTACCTGGGAGGCTGAGCAAGAGAATCACTTGAGCCCAGGAGTTTGAGGTTGCTGTGAGCTATGATGCCATAGCACTCTACCCAGTGTGACTGAGTTAGACTCTATCTCAAAGGATAAATAAATAAATGAATAAATAAATAAAGTAACTTAAGATGATGAAACAGTAACAAAAGTAATTAGGTACTTTAACTTTACATGTGCACAACAATGCTTTGTAGTTTTCAAAGTATTTTCCCGAACCATATTTCATTATGTCCTCAAAATAAACTTGTATAATTAGTATTATTCTCCATTTTATAGATGAGGGCACTGAGACTCAAAAGTAATTGACAGAGCATTCAGTTAGCTAGCCACAGCTGAGAAAAATACTGAATTTTTATTATAATCTATAGTAGCGAAAACAAACAAAAAAAACCACCAGGTATCATACAGGTTAGTCATATAGACTGTTATAGGTAAACATGGATGAAACCATGATTATCTGTGAGAATTTTAGTTTCCTAGTCTAAATGGTAAAAACCATGAAATTATTAAATCTTCTGACACTTATATAGTAAATTAGTTAACATATAGAAGAAAATTCTATTAAGTAAAAATCAGAATTATAATTACTCTAGTGTATAATTGCTTCTATAATAGAAACTATGGGCAACTCAACATTAAAAAGTCAAAAAAATTTAAACTAAAGCAGACTTAACAAATATGTTCATTTTTCTTTTTTTTTTTTGTTTGAGACAGGGTCTCACTTTGTCACCTGGGCTAGAGTGCAATGGCATCACTACAGCTTACTACTAGCTCAAAATCCTGGTCTTAAGTGATCCTCCTGCCTCAGCCTCTAGCTGAGACTACAGGAGTGCACAACCACACCCACCTAATTTTTCTATTTTTTGTAGAGATGGGGTCCCCCTTAGTTGTCCAAGCTGTTCTCATACTCCTGGCCTCAATCCCCCAGCCTCCTAAAGTGCTAGGAGGTCAGAGTTTGAGCTGCCACGCCTGGCCTAGATATGCTAAACATTTTTTTAAGAATATCCATGAAAGGTTGAGTATCACAGCAAGTGCTACAATACTAGTTAGATACATTCACATTCTGAATGACAACACTGCACTTAGCAATCATGAATCATTTGAAAATTAAAAAAAGATTACAAATTTTTCTGGGAAAATAGTATCTTGAGATATGGTGAGAAGGTTAAGTACCGCCTCCCTCTACTCTACCTCTGGAATAATTAGATTTCTTTGTTATTTTTTTACCTATTTACCATACAGTTATAACAATTTATAATTATATTAACAAAAACATCTTGATAAAGAAAAGATAAATTTCTTTCCCTGCCATATAAGAAAGCTTCAGAAAAATTTTCATTGCACAAACTGTTCTGACAAAATGCTTCAAAGGTATTTGGTTTATTATTTCTCTTTTTTGAACATGTTTTTAAAAGGATGCTATGACTCACTATGACAAGTAAATAGGGTGAGGTAAGAGACAAGGAGGCAGCATTTAGCATACAGAAAAGAGTTACAGGAAGTCTTCATTCTGCAGTTTTGATATGTACAAATTTCGGTTACCAAAATTTAGTTAAATAATACCAGTTCCCTACAACCTCGGTTCAAATTTCATTTACCACAGTGTATTAATTGTAATCACATAAAATGCAAACTTCACTGCTAGCTTTTTAGTCTACAAATTACTACGTAAATAATAGATGAGAAGCTGGTGTGCTCTCACCTAATAGGTGCAATGTAAGGGTATATGGCACTTCTCCTGGATGCAGGACACACCACAACAGGGACCTTACCTAACAAATGCAAACATTGTAACCTAAGTGTTTGCACCCTCATATTAACCTGAAATTAAAAAAAAAAAACAGATGCACATCATGATGATTACAGAGGAAAATTAGAAAGAAATATGATAATTTGCCAAGGCATACCGTCATATCCAGAAAAGATACTCACTGTGAGATAGTTATATGATGAGAAGGTAGGTAGTATGCAACCCACTTGATAAGCAGGCTACTAGATAAGTAAAAAATGAATGTTTTTTAAAAAGGAAATGAAACATGTTAAATCCAGGTGGTTCTAATATTTACAGTGTACTATTAACTACCTTTTTTTCCATTCTCCTATACATTTACAACTGACAGTAACATAGTTTTAAATGTTTTGACAAAATGTTTCAAAGGTCATAAAACAATTGTAATTTTTCCCAGTGATTAAGGCTGTTTTACAGGGTTTCAGCTTATGTGGTCATTTTTTTTTCCAGGTTAATATGAGGGCACATAGGATTAGATTATGATATTTGCATTTGTAAGATAAAGTCCAAAGTCTGAGTTGCAGGTGAGTCCTTCACCCAGGAATTGTGCCATATATCACTATATTGCATAGGTGGGGACTTACTGAGGTCCATCCCCCTCCCTACTTCTTGAATTTAATTGTGTTTTTCTCTGGTGTAGGCCTGTAGTTGTTGATCTACAATTTTCAGATTAGTACTGAATACGTGGTATGCTTACTTTTCTACTCTTGAGATACTTTACTTCAGAAAATGTTCTCCAAATCTATCCAGATAAATACAAAAAATGCAAAGTCTCCATCTTTCATGGCTGAATAGCATTCCATGATATGCATATACCACAGTTTATTAATTCATTCATGGGCTGATGGGCACTTAGGTTGTTTCCACATCTTTGTAATTGTGAATTGAGCTGCTATAAACATTGGAGTGCAAATGTCCTTTCGGCAAAATGATTTGTTTTAGTTCTGAATAGATACCCTGTAAAGGGATTGCTGTTTACATAGTCATTTTCATAGTTCCATACTACCATGCAAATCTATATGTTGATTAAGAATAGAAGAGTTTAAAAAAATGTAAGTTTTTTAAAAACAAAATTAAGCAAAACAAAAAATAATTTTCTCTCTAGCATAACAGTAAGGTCAATACTGCTTTAAATTTCTTAAGTTTTTATGTTCCAAACTCCTTTCCAGAGAAAGGACAAACAACTTTTTTTTCAGAGTTGTACAAAGATAGTAAGCTGGAACATGCTTAGTTGATAGAAAGGTTCTCTCTGATTTACAACAATCTGTGACCATTTTCTAACCACTGAAAGGTGTCATTCCTTCAGTATCATCAATGAAATTTAGCACATTTTTAAGTGCGTTCCATAAAGCCAGCAGAGTTCAAGGACATCTACTTTTCATACAGATCGCATAAGAGAATTGTCAAGTCCTATGCATTAAGTTTATCATGGGTGCTAGGAATGTTAAATACGCTAACAGAAGTGAGGCTTCCATTAACATCAGTGCTTCTACCATATTAGGGCTAGTTTAGTCTCTAACAACTAGACTGGCTCATTTTTTAACATTTCAATAATGGATAATTAGAGTTTTAGTCACTAAAAAAGTCAATTCTATACTTGATGAGTCTCTAATAACTCATGAAGTGTGGTAAGAGTGTTCTTTTTGAGAAGCAAACTGGGGAGAAATTTTGAGTATTCCTACATTTTGTTTAGGTGCTTCCTTCCCATTTGCCTCCCCCTTTTGTAGTGGATGATTCATTTGGCAAGTTCATCTAAAATGACTGCTTTTGAAATAATTACAGTAATTTCAACAAGTGGATTAAATGATCTGCCTTTGCCATTTTCAGACAATAGTCACCTGTAAGTAGCCAATAAAAAAAAAAATCTACCACATGACTTCCCAGGAGGGACAAAGTCAGAATGAATTGTTCCCTCAAGAGTTTTAAAATTTAAACTAGACCCACAAGTTTTAAGACTCGATTGAGATGTCCATTTATACATTCATAAAACACACACACACACACACACACACAATATACGTCAGTTAGAAAAAACAATTCCTACCTCAGGATCATCATCATCGAAATCATGATAAGTGGAATGATCTGGATTATTCACTTTATCCAACAGCTCGATTGCCAAAGACCGTGTCAAAGGCTGTGTGACAAAAGGGTGCTACAAAAATAAAATAGGTACAAAACACTTATTAGAAATCTGATCAAATGATATCTTTTGAAAAAAATATATATGTATTTTAGGGCAAAAATAATACCTGTAATAATTTTTCAGCAGTAGGTCTTTTTTTTGGATTTTTGGTAAGTGCCATTTTCACAAAATGATGAAAACTATTTGACCTAAGAAATTTTGAAAATTAGACTTTCACATTTCAATAATTTTTTTGCTCATCTTACTATAAAAGTAAATAACACAAAAATACTTACCATTTCATTTTATCCTTTAGTTTAGGAGGCTGAAAATTGCTTTTTGTCATTAGAAATAATGCTCTGAAAAATTAACAAATCATTACACAGAATTTTAACATTTCATATTTCAACATAAATATAAATTCTATTAATATTTATTCCCAAATAAGGGAAAGCAAGACAAAGAAAATTATTTGTTCATGACAAAATAACTAATACTAAAAGGAAGAGAAGCTAATTCGAGCATAAGGTTCTCCAGCCGTGTGGCGCACTGACCTCATCGGGTGCAAGTCAAACATGGGAGGCTGCAGCTCAGCGAGCTCTATGGCGGTGATCCCCACTGCCCAGAGATCACACAGCTGGTTGTAACCGCCCTTCCTCTCAACTGCTGCGACCTCTGGGGCCATCCTGAAAGAGATATTCCAGAGAAGAAAAACCTTCTGGCTACCGTACTTTCCTTCATACTCCCCCAGGGGTACATGGAATTAACACTGCCTAAATTAAGGAATAGTTAGGCCTTGACTTCTGAAAAATAAAAATACATAATACTTAAAAGGTTCACCTTTTCCAAGATTTTGACATCTCATTAGACCTTCCTCCCTAAGTCTCTACTGATTTTCTTTTGTTAACTTCATTATACCACTTACTAAGATTTATAAAAGTATACAATTAAAATAGAGCAACATGCCCAAAGTTCGTCCACATTTCCAATCTCATCTTCTCTGTACATATAAAATTCTATAAAGAAATAACATTTACAATAAATAATCTATAATTTTAAGCTCTATCTCCTGTATTAATAAACTGCAAGCTGGCCTCTGTTCTCACTTCCCCCAAACTATTCCTTGGGCTACCAATAATCTTCATATTTAGTATTTAATTCATATTTACTATAAATTTATTGGCACTTTTTCAGTTTATTATAATAATGGAAAAGTTGAGTATCTACTTTTTAAACATATATTTATCTAGAGGAAAGTTACCCAAATTACTGAATTTTGGGTAACTTTTAGTATCATTTTTTCTTGCCTACCCTCTATGGATATGGAATCTCAGTAATTTTTTTTGTTTGTTTCTTTTAACTTTGCAATTATCTTATTCTAATTATACTTCTATCAATTTGTAGTTAAGTGACTAATTTTCAAATATAAACATCTGAAATCCTAAACAATCATTCTGAAAACAAGGGATTGAGATTGAGATATTTCAACTTACATCAAAGAGTAATTTAAATGTTCATTTGTCTCTCTTGTGAGATTTCAGGAAAGTCAAATTATTAAAGTTAAAAATAAAAAACCCTCTAACTTTCAAAATGCTTGGTCTTAAAATCTTTTAATCTGAAAGAGGCTCTCAAAAAATTTAAATTATAAGAAAAGTAAATTTTAAAGTATGTCAGTTATTACTTTATTGATGGCTAGATTCTAGCTAGCTCTTAGAAATGTCCTAGTACGGTGTGAAATGCCTACAGGTGACATGGTTTAAAAAAAAATGAATCCTTTAGAGAAAAATGTATTAAAGACAAGCCAAAAAAACCTGGCAAATTAGGTAAGAAAGTGACAACTATAAAAGACTGGGAGGGACATAAACCATGTGATACCATCTGTGTGTATCTGTATCTGACGAGATAGAAATCAGATCAGTAAGAGAAAACTTACTAAAAAAGGAAAAAGGAAATTATTTTTTGATGATGCTAATCTGTTTTATCTTGATTGTGGTGGTGCTTCTTAACCACCACAGCATACAAGTTTCTCAACACCCATACACTTACATATCTAACGAGGGGAAATTTATACCTCAGTAAATCTCCAGGGAAAAAATAATCACATGCTTTACATGTCTAATAGTTCCCACTGCACCTTAGGAAAAACCAAACTGTGAAATATAGTTGATGCATGATGGGTGTGGTCTGCACTCCTACGATGGAACTCTAAAAGTGATCCACTCAAAGAAAAGGACGTGGTTCTGCATCAAAATATTGTTGAATAAATGTATGTATATCCCTTATATTGAAACAAAATGTTTAGGGTATGTAAGTATTACTTTTGAGAATTGTCCCTTCAGCAGACTTTTTGAATAACTGAATAACTACCAACCTAAACACTTTGAAAGAGAGAGATTCCACACCCTCAGAGGCTAAGCAAGAGAAAGGGGAGAGAAGAGTATGCCAAAAATTAACTTTACCTATTTCACAAGTTCCCAAGATATTTCCTCTACTACTATAAGGGGAATGATGTTAGTTTTTAATCTCTAAAACTGGAGTTGGAGATCAGTCATCATCAACCAACATTTATTGAGTATGTATAACACCAGGCTACACCCTAGAGACCAAATGAGAGAATTCCTCCAGATGTTTAACATAAACACTTTTACCTAGAACTGTAACACACAAAGACTAAGAGCACAGGCAGTCCCTGGGTTATGAAGGAGAGAAGTTGTATAGATTTGTTTTCAAGTTGATTTTGAATGTACGTTGGAACAGGCACATTTACCTATATATAATAGCCTCTGTTCATCAGTATGAGTTATATGACAGTTGATGTTTGTAACTCTGGAACTTACAGTAATAGCCTTCATAAGTGCAAATTGACTGTAAGCTGGATGTTTGTAACTTGGGGACTACCTGTAAACAAATGAGGTAGCAAACAGGAGGGCAAACCTTAGTGGGTGCCAAGGAAAAAACGACCAGCAAGCCAATGAGCCCTGAGGAATTCCAGAAATGTTGACAAGTTAAGGTTAAAAAGTAGCAAGAGTACTTTCCAGTTAGGCTGAAAACAGTATTTGAAAGTGTCAACAGTCCTTCAGATTCCTCCTCTTAGGCAGTAAGGTCCAGCAATTATTCTTTCCTCATTCCCACTGGATAAGGACCAAGACAAACCAGAAAGGCTTCAGACTAAGATGTCAGGAACAAAGGAGAGCAAGGATTAAGAGAAGAGGACATGATTAAATAGAAGTGTGTATACAGAACAATGAGTTCCCCAGCTTTCTTCACTTGTCCTGTTCTAGGACACTAACAACCAGGTCTACACCCTACCTCCCATGCACAAAGAGTCAGGAATCAATTCTTAGTGTCTTGCTCTTCAAAGTGAACCAAAATACAAGAACTGTCAGATGTGGCTTGGCGCCTGTGGCTCAATCGGCTAAGGCGCCAGCCATGTACAACCAAGGTGGTGGGTTCGAATCTCCAGCCCGGGTCCGCCAAACAACAATGATGGCTGCAACCAAAAAAAAATGGCCAGGCGTTGTGGCGGGCGCCTGTGGTCCCAGCTACTTGGGGAGGCAGAGGCAGGAGACTCGCTTGAGCCCAGGAGTTGGAGGTTGCTATGAGCTGTGATGCCATGGCACTCTACCCAGGGGGATAGCTTGAGGCTTTGTCTCAAAAAAAAAAAAAAAAAAAAAAAGAATTGTCAGATGTTTGAGGGATGCCTCCTTCAGGAAAATAAGAGAAAAATTTGAGGAACTGTTAACAGAAAGTAGAACAAAAAAATTTTTTAAAGTGAGAGAAGAAAATTAATGAATTAATTTAAGTGGTCCAACATATAACCAATGAATTCCAGAAAGAAAGAGCAGGGAAAAGTGTAGTAAAGGAATCATCAAGTGAAATGAGAATATTTCTCAGAACTGAAAAAACAATAATCTCTGGATTAAAAAGCACAAACATCAAGTACAACAAAAAGAAGTAAAAACAAGCAGTAACAAACAAAAATATTCTGTGGTCTATCATTATGGAATAACAAAACACCAGGAAAGATTCTGGCTTAAGGAGTTACATTAAAAGGATTATGCACCATAACAGCATCACACTTCCCATGGGTAGCACAGAAAAGAAGATACTAGAACAACAGCTCAAAAATCACAACCTGCAATTCTATACTCACCAAATTGATAGTCATATGCAAGACTAGACATGCAAAGTCTCAAAAATTTTACTCTTTTTATACACTTTTCTGGAAAGATGATAAAACATATTAACTCACAAAAAAGAGGGAGTAAATCATGAACAAATCTAAGAAAGTGATTCCAAACTGAAGATGAAAACCCCCCAGGGCAGAACCATGCAAAAGAGTTAGAGAACAAATAGTCCAGGCTGGACTAAGAGGGAAGCAGGAAAAAACAAAGGCAAAAACCAACCAACCAGATAAAAATCCCGACTGACAGACTTCATGGCCTGGAAAATTATATGGAGGCATCTTACAAAACTGTAAAATGAGAGATGGGATGAGAGGTCTGAGAATTAAAAACTCCCAGAAAACTAAGAAAATTAAAATGAAATTATTAAAACCCAGAAAATGATTTTTAAGTATAATAATAGTACATTAATTGACTCAGCAAGTCACTGAAGGATAAGATGATTGGAAGATGAAGACAGCCAAGATTTTCACTTATCATAACAAAGTATATTAAACAATGGATAAGGCTAGAGACAGCAGAAGATACTAGAAGAGTTTTTCTTATAAGGCTTTTTAGCACTATCTTACTTTTTAAACATATATTTGATAAAAGGAAACTCTACATTAAAATTGCATGTATCATATTCCAGATTTAAGACATAAGTAGTAACCATTAGTGCTACGCCACTGCTGATGAGTCCAATGAGGGCACCAGTGGAGTGGCAGGCAGCACATCAATCAGCTGAAGATACGGCAGGACTGTTGCTTCAGACAAAGTGATGATATGACCAGAAAAAAGTTCTATACCCATCTATTACTATAGTGAGAGGGCTTAATATCACATCTAACACAGAGTAAGTGGCCGAAAACTACTGAGTTAATACGTACATGAGCAGGGTTGTTTTTTTAAAATTTTGGATTAATATGAGGGTATATATGGTTAGGTTGCATTGTTTGCATTTGTAAAGTCAAGTCTGATTTTCAGCTGAGTCCTTCACCCAGGAGGTGTGCCGTATATCCCTATATTGTACCTATTTTTAGGATAGTTTTTATAAGATGGTCAAAGAATACGTAGCAGACTAATGAGGCTATTCCGTAAGGTCTGTGGAGGAGATCAGTAGGAATTAAGATTAATAAAGTAGACAGAGGCCAGACAATGGAAGATTCTAAATGCCAATAAATCTGCATTTGATCTTATAAGCAACCAAAACATGCCAAAACATTTTGAATAATGTGGTACATTACTGTGAACAACGTAATGTTGAAAGATTAATCAGAATAGGAATTAGAAACGAGAGCAGAGAAAGGTATAAAAATACCTGTGAAAGTGTATGCATCAGGAGTAAGGGCAAGGATTGGGTTTCTCCAACAGCTAGAACTATACCAAGGTTCCTGAGACCCATATCAATCTTTAAAGCATTTTCAGGTTAATGAAAACAGCATGAGAAAACATCTTTTGGCCATGTACTCCATCTGCAAGTATACATGTCTAAGTTACTTTACTACTGATCACCTTTTCCTTAGTGGGTTAGTCCTAAAAATTTTAACCAGTCTATTTTTTAGAAATGTTGTTTCTAATAGTCATAGAATAAAAACCTAAATATCAATTAAAACACAATTACCAATATGGTGTGCCAATGAAAGACTTCCGTTTGGCAATTGTCGCTGTTATCTGGGCGGATACTCCAAAGTCAGCTGTTAAGAAAAATGACAAGTCTTTAAAAAAGAAAACTGAGAGAAAATAAAATTATTTAAGGCAGTATGAAAAGAAACTTTCAGTAATTATTTTTAAGTTAATTTCACAGAAATGTAAGATATTCTTAAATATCACACTCAATTTTTTAACTTTAATAGACTAGCATTAAACTACCACAAAAGCAGCCAGTGTGTACCAATAACTAAATAGATTCCCACGTACATGTATCCCTGCATAAACCAAATGACAAAAAAGGGCAGGATGAAATAATTTTAATGAGAAAGAGACACCTGAGGTAATCTAAATTGCCAAATTTATTAATACTAAAATTTCTTTCTTTTTTTTTTTATTAAATGATAGCTGTGTACATTAATGCAATCATGGGGTACAATGTGGTGTTTTCATATACAATTGGAAATAATACTAAAATTTCTAATTCCTAGGACCTGAAATTCAAGGAGCATCACTGGAAGCAACCTTTATGTAATAGTATATTCTATTCATTCTCTGCCTACCTATGATGACTGACATCAAATAAATCAGTAATTCTACTGGTAAATAAATTTAGCTTGAAAAGACATCCAAACAATATTCTCAGAATCTTAAATTAGCAATACATTCTACTAACAGTATCAATTACTATCGGGAGGTTTCTTATTAATATTTTGATGTACAGTTTGTTACTCTTCTTTAAGAAGGTTGAGTTCTAGTATTTTCTAGTTTAGTAATGATGATTTCTAAATCTTTCTCAACTAAGACATAAACAGTATGTATCTGAGTGAGGCACATAACACTGCCACAAAATATTAACCTGCTGACAGGAACTTTCCACTTGGCAATTAAGACTTAGATAATTGACAAGAAGACGACTTATCTTTTCTGCTTCTCTAATTAATATTCAGAGGTCACTTAGGAAAACTTTATTATATGTTAATTATTAAATACATATTTTAAAATCTGATTAGTCCTATAATAGGCTATGGTTCAAAATAGTGTTATTTACATTTTTATAAAATACATATTCTAAATTTTGATTTATTCTATATAGTTTAAAATAACTGGTTCACACTTGTTATTAAATACTTCATTTAATAACTAACAGATATGACTTTACTCATGAAAATACTATATTGAACATCTGTTCTGTCTTAAACTTCTCAAATTAAGTCATTATTTAGGTTTTGAACTCTATTTTAATTGTAACTTCAATAACCAAAAGCTATAAAAATATAAGTTACTGTTTGACACAAAGCAACATTCATCATCTAAATTACATATATTGTTAATGGTACATTTTATTTTAAAAGCATATGTAAAGAACGTAGGGTTTTTGAAGTTTCTAATTTTTTAATTTTTGTCTTTTTTTTTTGGTTATAACATTATTTTGTTCAGATTTCTCACTAAAAGTCATGTTCTGGGTTTAGAAGTGAAAGAATTCCCAAAGGATATTATTTCACAATATTGGTCCATGTGAAGGACAGACTTTATCCTTGTTTAACAGAAAATGGATACAGAGAAGTAACATGCTCTGCAATGAGATTTCCCTCTAAAAATACAGAAATGCTCCTGGGGAAGGAAAACTTGATCCTACAAAGGAAAACATAAACTTAACTATGCTTTAAAATGCATTTGTGAATGTGACAAAATTCCAATTTACTTACCTAATTTCACATGACCATTATCGGTTAATAGAATGTTAGCACCCTTCAAAGTGAGAACATTTTAGTTAAATTAGGAAATACATTTTTATAAGATAGCACATATAATAAATACTCATATACGTATTAAAATAATCACATCTTTAGACCTAGAAATATTTAAAGTATGCTCAATTAAAATGTTAAATCTTTATATTCACGGAAAAATTTACTATCCACTTTTTAGTCAATTTGACTATCCTTATGTTCTGCCTTCTAAAAAAACTGCTACTAATGTTGTATGAATGTTAATATAAAAGTGATATATTAGTTTTCATCTAAATGTTATTTTCTTATTGATCAAACATCAATACTAAAATGATACTTTATAGTGGCATGTTCAATTGCTTGTGTCACATTTTAAACTTGACGACTACTTCCTGTTTCAAAAATCTCCCTTTCTAGGAACTCACCATCAATTGAACCAGTGCTCCTTGTGTAAGACTTTATCTTATTGCTTAGTACATGAGGTTGTCTATCCTAATGATCCTTGCTAAGAGTTTAAGGCCATCTAGTATATAAACAACTAGCCTCAGACTTACAGAATTAAAACTTCACTCATCTACATGACCTCATAGCATTTTATTTTATTTGAGACAGAGTCTCACTATGTCGCCCTTGGTAGAGTGCTGTAGTGTCATAGCTCATGGCAACCTCAAATTTGTAGGCTTAAACAATTCTCTTGCCTCAGCCTCGCAGGTAGCTGGGACTACAGGCACCTGCCACAATACCTGGCTATTTTTTGTTGCAGTTGTCATTGTCATTTAGCTGGCCTAGGCTGGGTTCAAACCTGGCTCCCTTGGTGTATGTGGCTGGCGCCGTAACCACTATGCTACAGGCACTGAGCCCTAATAGCATTTTAGCCACTTTTAAAAAAAGTTTTATAAAAATTTTAATTTATTTAGAGATGTCAGTCTTGCTTTGTGTTGTCCAGGCTGGCTTCAAACTTCTGGACTCAAGTGATTCTCCCCGCTCGGTCTCCTGAATAAGCTGGGACTAGGTATGCACCACTGGGCCAGGCCTATTTTAGTTGCTTTTGCTTCTTGACCTAAGCTCAAAGAAGATAATGGCTACTTCAATAAGCTCAAAGCTTTTGGAAGAGGTAGAAAGACTGTATCCCAAAGGTAATACAGGTTTCTTTTCCCCCTTCTGTTCTTGTCTACAATGTTTAAATGCGAAAGCCAAAGTAAGCAACCTCTTTAGTCTAAGGGGCTATCACGTAAGTATAGGTTTTTGGGGAAAAAAAATACTGTGAACCCTCCCCACCTCCAACCAACATACGGAAGAAATAGGAGCAGACTGGAAGGAAAAATAAGAAACAGAAAAATGAACAGGAAGGTTCCTAGACCCCAAATGTCACCAGTGAAGCATGGCACTCATCTACTGATACTGCTATAGTTCTATGGAATAATGGCAGAAAAGAAAAAGGAAAGAGAAGAAACTAGAGCCGGAATTTTTCACTTAATCTAGGTCCTTAGCAGTCTAGGCTTCTGCCAGGGTCTTCAGTTAGCCTCTCCCCAGCTCCAGATTAATTTTCCTAAATTACACCTTATATAATGTTACTTGAATATCATATCCGGCTTTCTTTCTTTCCTTTCATCCATTCTACCTTCCTTGAGAGACTACTTGTAGTCAGGAGGTACGTTTTTAATCTCGAGTTATGTAATGAATAAGTTCCAACTCTCATGAGTTTACATGTAAGTAGGAAAGAAGGAAAATCTAAAACTAAATATATTTTTCATTTCTCTGTTTTTCCACCTGCAAACAAATGAACCCCCATGTGATTATGATTCAAAATCAGGCAGAGCTTAGTACTCTGAAGACAAATAAAGCAGGGAAGGGATGGCTTCTCCTAAGGTAGTAATAATTGAGCAGAGATCTGAATGAAGTGGGGGTAGAGAACCATGATGAAATTTGGGAGAAGACCATTCCAGGAAAAGAGACCAGAAAACACAAAGATGCGGGGCCAGAATGAGCTCTAGTCTAAGAAAGGCAAGTTTAGCATGGCTGAAACAGAACAAGTTAAAGAGAGAGGAATGGAGTGTGAGATGAGGTCACAGAGAAATGCAGAGGCCAGATCAGGGGAAACCTGTCAGGCCACACTAAAAGCATCTGGACTTGATGCCGAGTACGGTGGGAAATCAATGGTTTAGAAGCAGGACAGTGATCACTTTAGTTGCTGGGTAGAATGGGAGCAGTGAGACCAGTTAGAAGGCTATTACAGAAGTCTAGTTGAACTATACTATGGTAGCTCAGAAGGATAGAAATGGTGATGATGGTCAGGATTTTTGTAATTAGACCCAAATTCTGAAGTCCAGCACACAAGTCTTTGCCTAACAGAATAGCAAACTGCCCAGCCAATCTTACCTCCTACTACTCTCATACAGTCTCTTCTCTTCAATAATATGACACAGTTTTATGTTCTCTAAAATGGCCTTGTACTTTTCAACCTTTGTATCTACTCATATTGCTTTCTGCTTGAAATGCACTCCAGCTTCCATTTCTAATAAAAACCTGCCAATCCTTCTAGGTCATCTACAGGCTAATGACAAAGAGCTTTTCTTGAGTCACTACTCATCATCTTATGCTCTGTTCAACCTTTGAACTCCAAAGCCCTTTATGTCTTTTAAGTGACTTAGGAAAATTCTTAAAGCAAGGAGATACCACTAGGTTATCCACAAGTCTGCTGAAATTTCACGGACAATCTAAGGGCAAGTGCATATAAGCATTTTCTAGGAGACATGGTCTTCATCAGAGACTCAAAGAGCAACATGATTTGCCCCTACCCCCAGTCCCTAAAAAGGTTAAGAAACGTGGTTAGAGAACAGAGAAGAAGAGAAAAGTAAGAGGAAGGATGATCAAGGAAGAAGGGACAAGAAAAATGAATGAAAAAAGAAATCTAAACTTGGGAGAATGGTGGTATCTTTGGAAATAACTTCAGGAGCCCCGCCACAGCACCCCAACCACTGAGCGACCCCAGCACATCCAGGGCATTCACTCTCCTCTGCCAGCTAAATAAATAAAAGACTATCAGGAAATGCAAGGTTTAATTTATCCATTTTAATACATTATTAATGATAGTTCCTTATGATTGTCAAAACATATCAGAATATTTAAAGCATGAAGCTTACTAAAAATTGTAACAACAAAAGCTGTGGACCCAATCAGCATTTTATAAATAAATAACTACAAAGAAGCTAAAATGAGTTATTAAAACATTAATCCACTAAATTATGCATTTGCAAAGCAAGAGCTTTATAGTATGAATTACATCTCATTATTCAAACTCTTCAAAGTATCACCCATTTTTAGTATAATAACACATTTCAGATAACAAATTAATCAATAATCAAAACACTTTTGCTCAACTATCTGGCAAGAATATTTTAAAATAAAGAGGTTACTAGATTAAAAATATAATGTATACCTTTATATCTCTGTGCATTTTTCCTTTACTGTGAAGATAATATAATCCCTAGAGTTTCAAAAAAACAGAAAAAATAAACAAGATTTTATCACAGAACACACTTTGGGATTTTAACTAATCAAGTAAATAGATTTCTATATATTTTGTTTACTCCTTACAGATGATCTAGTAGTATCTCATTAACATATTTTAATGAGATATCCTAAGAGACAATAAAATTAAGAAAATGTATAATTTTTCCAAGACAATGTTCAGCAAATTATATAAATAGTTCAAAGTAACTTCTAAACAGTGCATATCCATCCAATTAGTATCAAAGTAAGTTTCAACTTTCATGATAGTATTTTAGTTTTCAAGCCCTTCTTGAATACTTCCTTGGTAGTAAGAGGAATAGTAAATAAGTAACAAATTCATAGTGCTTGAATTTTAAGTTGTATCATCACCTTTAGGTTTTGAAGTGTTTATTTGCAAATACAATCTGAGTTTGTTACACAATGAAAAAAACTGCTCAAGAGTTTACCAAACTAAAATATTTAATCCTCACTTTAACAAGCAGTGGACAATAATAAACATTTAGTTGAATTAAGAATGTTACTTTTTAATTAGCATTGTATTTACCTGTAGTGTTTCTCTGCTAACATATGCAATTTGTAGTTCTGACAGAGGTCCAGTCACTATAAAAGAAGAAAGTTAATATTAATAGTATTAGTCAATGTATGTTTTTCAATAGGTGATAAAAGTTCCACTAAGTAATACACTTAATAAACCTAAACAATTCTGCTAAAATGTAAGCCCCATGAGGGTAGGGTTTTTGGTTTGTTAAATCTGATTTGCTCATTGTCGTATGTCTAGTGTTTAGAACAGTGCCTGACAGGAAGAAGCTACTGGATAAGTATTTCTAGAATGGACCAGGTGGAGGCTCACGCCTCTAATTTCAGCACTTGGGAGGCCCACAGTGTAGGAATGCTTTAAACTAGGAGTTTGAGAAAACTTGAGCAACATAGCGAGACTGTCTCTACATAAAATACCAAAAATAGCTGGATATGGTGGTGCACTCCTACAGTCCCAGCTACATAGGAGGTTGAGGCAGGAGGATCACTTTGAGCCCAGGAGTTTGGTGTTACAGGGACCCATGATTATGCCACTGCACTCTAGCCTGAGTGACAGAGGAAGGCTCTGTTTAAAAAAAAAAAAACCACAATAAATGAATAACTGAAATATTCACTAAAAGTAATTATATTATCATTTTTATACCTTGCTGATAATAGCACCTCTTAAATATAAAGAGAAAACATCCAAGCAGGTTAGCTAGTTTTTATTAAAACTTTTAAACTGATGTGCAATAGGTATTAAGGCTAGTTTTAAGACAATAGTTTTCCCTAATAGTATTAGCTTTACAGCTATAAAATTAATATGTATATATTCACTATTAAAAAATCCAATCAATAGAAAAGTTAGGAAAGTAAAGATCTCTTCCCTACCCAAAATATTACTCAGCAGTAAGCAACATCCACAGTTTGGTCTATAATCTCCTAGACGATTTTATGTAGAGACATTTTATAAGTGGAATTATATTACAACATACACTTCAGAATCTTGCTCTTTTTACGTGAAACTTTGTCCTACACCAATATATATGGACTAATGTTATCATAATATTTGAATAGTTTTTCCTTTGGGTGCATCTGCTATGGTTTCAATATTTGAGTCCCTCCAAAATTCTAGTTGAAATTTAATCTCCAATGCACCTACTATATTAAGAGGTGGGACCTCAAGGAAGTGATTAGGTCATCAGTGCTCCTCCCTTGCAAATGGGGTTAAGACTCTTAATAAAAGAGGCTTCACGCTCCTGTTGGGCCCTTTTATTGCCTTTCTGCCTCTTCTGTCATGTGAGGACATCTAGACAGTGCCATCTATAAGGAACCAACCTTTACCAGACAATGAGCTTGCTCACATCTTGCCTTCTCAGCCTCTGAAACTGTGAAAAATATGCTGCTATGGTTTATCAATGACTCAGTTTCGGGGGGGGGGGGGGTTTGCTATAGCAGCATAAATAGACAGCATCTGTCCACTATGAAACACATTTAAATAGTTCTCTCTTTTTCATTATTATATCACTTTAGAATAAAGAAATACATCAGGTGGGAGGTGATTCTAGACATTGAATTAAATTCCAAAGATAGAAATTTCTATTAGGCATCAAACTCATATTTACACAAACTTAACAGCTTCATAGACAGGTTAAGTTTGAGTACTTGTGGTATTTTACCATTACAGAATAGAGAAATCCATTCCACTTAGATTCTTTTAAAAACAGAGATGGGTTTAAATGTCTACAGAACCATATAACTAATTTCTTTGGCTTGTAAGCCCATTCTCATTCAGCTAGTTATGCCACCTTGAGTTTCTGTTTCTATAGTATGACAAATAAGATAAGCTGAAATTCCTAAAAATAACACACTTGGAAGATTAAAAATAATAAAAAAAAACTTCGTAACTTTTTAAATGACTAGCCAGGTTTACAAATAGTAAGAGATTTTCCCAGGGGACAAAAACAAAAAGTGAAACAAAAAATGGGAAGGTAAAAATGTGAGAGACTAGTCTACCTGTTTCTTAGGGGAAGGCCATTCTTGGTATGTAAAGGCTTTAGTTTTATTCCCTTCATGAGTACGGAATCACAAGGCCCTCAGTCTGCAGAAAAAGAGTTAAAACCAACACCCGCAAAAAGAACAAAGGGCTCCATGCTCTTTAAGAGTAGATAAGCACAGGGAATAACTAGGAATTTTGGCTGTCACAGCCCAGGATCTAGACAACTATCTAGCGGGGTAAATATTTCCTCTTAGAATTTGTCACCACTGGCTTCTTTGCTTAGGTTTCGAGTTCAAATATACATTAGAAACAAGTTCACTGAGGTCCTAGGGGGAAAAAACACTCTATAAGGGCATACCCTCAAACTCCATATGGAATTTCCATTGACAAGCCCCATTAAAGAAGATCTCAAAGCCTGGGCAATAGTGAGACCCCTTCTGTACAAAAAATAAAAAAAATTAGGTGGGCATGATGGCACGCTCTTGTAGTTCAGATACTCAGGAGGTTGAGGCAGGAGGACTGCTTTAGCCCAGGAGTTCAAGATTGTAACAAGCTATGATTATGCCACTGTACTCTAGCTCAGGCCAATAATAATAATGGTGATGATGATGATAAAAATTTCAAAATCCAAAATTATAAAATAAGTGAGAAAATAGTTCACTGTAATGTAATAACAAGTGGTGAAGAGCTATTAAAGGATAATATTAAACAAAAATATTCAATGAAAAATAGAAAAAAAAAACTATCACTTATGTTGGAACGATAAAAGAGTCAAATGTTAGTTCTTTTAAAAAAGAAAAAGGGAGAAAAATGGGGAGAAAGAGCTTGTAAAAAAACGTACATTTGAAATGTACTCTTTACTATGGTAGCTGAAAATATGTATACAAAGTCCTTACTACTTCCCCCTTCAAGAGTTAGAATTTAATTCCCTTCCTGAGTATCGTTTGACTTAAGTGACTTGCTTCTAGAAAACAAAATATGACATACATGACAGTATACAATTTCTGAGACTACATCATAAAAGGTTTTGTGGCTTCCTCCTTGCTCTCCCTGGGAACACTTGTCTGGAAAAAGCCAGCTCCCACATTGTGAAAACACTCAAGTTGTCCTATGGCAAGATCTACACGGTGAGGACTAACACCTCCAGCCAACAGCCATAAAGGAACTGAAGCCCCTGCCAATAACCTCATAAATGAATCATCTCAAAAGGATATTCTCCAGCCCCAGCCAATAGCTTGAGGCAACCTTTTGAGAAACAATAAGTTAGAATCATCCAACTAAGCCATTCTTGAATTCTTGACCCTTAGAAACTGAGAGATAATAAATGTTCTTTTAAGCTGACAAATTTTGGGATCATTTATTGTATACCAATAGATAACTACATTTTTGTAAAAAGGAAACGTTTATTAAACATTTTAAAAAATCATATGGAAAAGGTTAACAGAATTAAGAACAGTAAAATAAATACAAAAATCCCATAGAGGCTCGGCGCCTGTGGCTCAATCGGCTAAGGCGCCAGCCACATACACCTAAGGTGGCGGGTTCGAATCCCCAGCCCGGGCCCGCCAAACAACAATGATGGCTGCAACCAAAAAATGGCCGGGCATTGTGGCAGGCGCCTG
>CAUYQV010041471.1:0-10993 GCA_963574575.1 Galagoides demidoff
TGGTCCCAGCTACTTGGGAGGCGGAGGCAGGAGACTCGCTTGAGCCCAGGAGTTGGAGGTTGCTATGAGCTGTGATGCCATGGCACTCTACCCAGGGGGATAGCTTGAGGCTCCGTCTCAAAAAAAAAAAAAAAGAAACCATGAACTTCAGATTCTATACAGCAGGGACATTATGTGGAGAGCAGAGTGATGAACTGAGGCTAACATTTCTGTTACCAAAGAATGAGCCAGAATGAATGCAGAAGAATTTGTGAATGTGCATATTTTAGATTTTAAAAATGCATGACAGTAGGAGCATGGTAAAGAGGGGTACATTAACTACATTATGCTTAAAAGGCATCAGTGGGTATTAGATAATACAAAATGATTTGCCCAAGAATCTTCACTAGGAGCCACAGGAACAGAGTAGTTTCTATTTTGTTCTTAGTATTTATGGATGGAAGTGAACAGCAGGTTGAATATTAAGCTGTGGGAAATACGTGAGATCAGGTGAATGAGTCTGCACCCAATGTTGGAAAGGAAAGGGAGTTGAGGAGGCAGAGGGCCGCTCACTGGCTCTCGTGCCTTCTACGCAGCTTTAAAGGGTATAACATTTTAGAATTTTAAGTGATAATGGGAAAGTTTTCAAGAATTATAACACTGAAACAGACAATGGAATCACTGCTAGCAAGAAAGCTGTGTATCACATTTTTAAAGTGTTAGAAAGAGGTGAAACCATGGATGAATAAATCAGAAGATAAAGGGCAGGCCAGAACTTTCCTCTCGTGAGAGAAAAACAAATTAACGTGAGTAAATGGAGCAGCCCCCTTTGAAGAAAGAAAGACGATGTCTGAAATTACAAGGCTAAACTTCCCCTCTAACGCTGCTGATAGAGAACTACCAGAAGACTGACCCTCAGTTTGTGAGTATTATGTTCCGGTTAAAACAGCACGCGGGGGGCTCGGCGCCTGTAGCTCAGTGGCTAAGGCGCCAGCCACTGACACCAGAGCTGTGGGGTTTGAACCCAGCCTGGGCCTGCCTAACAACAATGCGATTACGACAGCCACAGGAAAATAGCCGGGCGCTGAACTGTGATGCCACAACACTCCATGGAGAGCGACATAGTGAGGCTCTGTCTCAAAAAAATAAATAATCAAATAAATAAACAGCACTAGGCCTTACTGAATAAATATACTTTAGAAAACTGTATAAAACACTCTTTAAAATCTTCTGCTATATGTAGACTTTGGATAAAAACATGTTGACACATCAGGTATTCTAGATTAGCCAGTAAAATGAGATGTCTAGAACCAAAGTCAGCATTCTGCAGCAACCGTCTGAATCCAGTTTTGGAGAGACAAAGGGAGAGATAACCGTCTCACCAACAAGTGCACAGTCAAAAGGCCTAAACTGCTTAGTGGAGTTCAATAACTGGCTGACCTTAAATAGTTTAACATACATGTCACCACTGTGGAATGAAAGGATTGAGTGCTTCTTTTTGGTATGTGTCCTCCCCAAAGAGGGAATATTAGCAGCATACAATTTAGAAGGCATGCTTTCTACAAATTTATAAATGCACAGAGAAGTACACTGATGCCCACTCATGGTCTGTCACAAATTAAATGTAATTGAGAATTTAAGACATGAAAACAACCAATTTCTGATTCAAAGTACCATAGGTTCAGTGGCTTGGGAGTGATATAAATAATAATTCAAGGGGAAAATAAGTTCAGACAGAAAGGAGACAATATACACTCTCCAAAAAAGACAATCTGCACTAGCTTCTAACAGTGTTTTCTGCACTGTTAATTCTGTTTGTCATTACTTCAAATTTGAAGTTCAATGTGCCATTTTATTTTTTATTTTACAGCTACTTAAAAAAATTAGCTTACTTCTTTTTTTAAAATCCTAAAGTGAGTCTATGTTTTTTAAACATAATTTTAATCTTTTATTAGGATTTTCTTTTCTCAGGTCATATGGACATTTTTTGTTGCTTTAGTTTTTATATAATATTTATTGTTTGACTAATACAAACACCAGATATTTTTTTAAAAATCATCCATTATTACTAAAGTAAGTTATTTTCAAAAGCACATTCTTCTTCCAAGTGATTTAGAGGATATTTGCTTATTTGTATGCAGTTAATGTCTTAATTTTCTTTTTTTCACCTTTTCCATGACACTGCCCCATATTTTGTAATGTGACCATGATAAGCTGGTTAATGACCTACTAAGAGAATTCTTTTCAAATGATCATTAACCATTTGAATGTCTTCTTTGGGAAAATGTCTAGTCAGCTTCATTGCCCATTTTTAATCAGATTATTATTTTTTTTACTATTGAGTTATATATGTTTTTTATATATTTTGGATGTTAAACACTCATCAGATACATGGTTTGTAAATGTTATCATTGGTTTGTAATGATATTTTTTGTTATCATGGTTTATAAATGTTATTCATTACATTGCCTGTTCATTTTCTCGATTCTATCCTTTGCTGAATGAAGCTTTTTCGTTTGCTGTTCTTCCACTTATTTTCTTAGCTTTTGTTGCTCGTGCTTTTGGTGTCATATGCAAAAAGTCATCGCCAAGACCAGTGTCAAGGGGAAAGTTCCTATATTTCCTTCTAGAAGTTTTACTATTTTAGGTCTTATATTTCACTCTTCAATCCATTTAAGTTGGGTTTGCATATGGTGCGAGCAGAATGGAAGTTACCAGGGGTGGAGGAGGAGAGGGATATGGGAAGGGGTTGGTCATGGGTTATTAAGTTTCACTCACACACACTGTGTAGCATCCTGACTACAGGTAACAATCCCCTTCTGTATACATGAAGTTTGCTAAGAAGGTAGGTGCTGTTTGCTCAGCACGCGCGCGTGCACACACACACAGGAAGGCAACTGTGTGAATATGTTAATACATTTTCTTGTGCACATTAACTCACAATGTGTCCGTACACCAAACCATCGGGGTGCACCTTAAATACAAAGAATAAACAAGCAAGAGTTTTCAAAAGGAAGGCAGGGACATCTGAACTAATCCTCATGCTCCTGCTGCCCTCTGGAACTGAAAGCAGAAGCCAGTTTTTGGCAGGGCTGAGAGTTTTAGTCCAGCTTCCAGGAATGGCCAGAAATTTATCTAGTATGGTGCTGTGGGATGAAGGTATATTTTCTTCTGTCTTTCAATGATCCTTTAACTAGGAGAATTATTTATGTCCTAGTGAAAGTGAGGTAGTCTATAATTCTTTGACCAGAAAAATCTTTAAATCCCTAAGGCTAAGCCTATTTTACTGTTGTGCAGAATCCTATATGCAGGAAATACACCTCCAGAAGGCAAGACGAGGCCTTCAATCCCCCTGCATTATTCTCTTTGAGGTCTTTGAGTTGTTGACTTACTGGTGATGAGTGGAAGGACAATAACTCTGACTTCCTCAAGAAGAATTACCCCTGAAGGCCGGCAAAGGCCCTGGAGGTTGGGGGCCTAAGACCATGGCCTGGTTTTCTCTATCGAGCAGATCCTGTGCCCACAAGAAGAAGTGAGGCTAGGCTGTGCTCTTCTAAGGGGCAAACAATTCCTCCTATATAGAAGTCAATGTTTAACTATTTATTTCATTTACAAAATTTCAAGATTGATCTGTCCATCAACTTCCTTCTTTCCATTTCTTTCTTGGCATTTCCTTTTTTACCTTCATTTATTTATTTCCTATTTTCTTTCTTTTCTGCTTTCTTTTTCATGAGAAACAGAGAATATGTGTGTGTGTGTGTGTGTGTTTTGATCAGTACCAGAAAGTTGTAGACCAATATATCAAACATTTAAAGTGAAGGCATATATTGAAGAAAAATTTGAAGTAATCCAAGTGAATTTTATTTCCTAATTTTGTCAGTCTCTAACACTATTGCTCTTATCCAAAATTTTACAAGAATTAATACCAAAGGAACTGACTTAAGTGTTATGGCAGCTATTTCTTCCAATTTCTGCAAAATGCTAAGAAGCAGGATTATTTTTAGAGTAGTGGGAAGAAGTAGGAAGAGGAGAAGAGTATGTTCATCATCTTCAAACCTGGTACTTTATTTTTGTATATAAAGAGTGGATTTTTCAATATAGTTGTGGAAGAATACTTTAATTTGAATCTGTTATTTTTAGCTTCAAAATAGCAAGGTGAGTATTTTACTTGATCCGATTCTAATCTTTTATGAAAAAGGTAGATACCGTGTTCTTCATTCTCACTCACTGTCAGGATTGAAATCGACTCCTCAGAGAGTTATACTCTTTAGCGATGCCTACTATGAAGCATGTTCGGAGGATATGTCTTTCCTATTTCAGTTATTACAACTTCTGATTCTCTTAAGTGATCTGAAATTGTTAAGTAATATATATTTGTTCTGCTCTGAAAATAAGGATACATGGAGGAAAAAAGGAATAATTGGTAGCTTAGAACTGATTTTGAAATAGTTTCAGAATTAACTAGAAACAGAGGGGATGTTCAGACTGAAAGGAGTCACATTGAGAAACCACTGCTGCATTACAGTGTTTACAATGTGGTGTTCTCCTGCCCCTCTATTCTCAGAACACAATACGTTAGATTTATTCATTTAGATGGGAGACAAAGAGAGGAAAAAGAAAAAAATACTGTGAAAGAGGAAAGTGCTCTGAAGAGTCACGCAAAATCCATAACGAAAGATGAAGAAGAAAGTCGTCATACACAATGGGGACTGTAATAAAATGCTATGTAGAGAGAGTTCTGCAACACAGGTCTCACCACGTAGCTCAGCCAGGAATGTGCCCTCTTCAGGAGACGGGATATTACGTAATGGCAGGACATGGTGCCCTGAGAACAGAACCCAGGTGGCCCCGAGTTCTAGGTCAGGTCTGTCCAATAGTCTATAACAAAGGAATAGGTGGGTGTTCCTGATCCATTGCTCACCCTGGAATGGTTCCAAAACTATAGAGGTCCACAGGCTCGTTAGCAGAAATGCAGGAAGCCCCACGAAAGCGATTTTCATTCCCTTTATTTGACTGGGAGCCTATATTCATTATAAGCATAGTTGCCTGAACATTAATTATAAGCCTTCTCATAAGAAAGGTACACTATGTAAAACACTATTCATTTCACACAGTTTTACATTCTAGAAAGGAACTGCCTCTAATTGGGCTTTTCAAAAAGTGAAATCTTCAAATATTGTTTTTCTAAATCTGAGGGAATCAACATTGCTCATGAAAGTATAAAACTTCTCGCAGTGACAGCGCTGTTTTGAGAACTCTCCCTACAGGAATGGCAAGGCTGCTCTTATCCCCAGCTAAGTGGGGAGTAGTGGGAGGCTAAATATGAAGTCTAATCAAAATAACCCAGAGTCTCCTAATTACTTCCATGAAAGAGTCAAAATTAAGTACTTTTATAGTTCCAAGAAGCTCAAGTTAAAAAATAAATATACTGTGAGATGGAAACACAAAACCAGCAGGGTCCGGGCAGCTGCTCCAGGAAAAAACATTTGGTCAAACTTCTTTCTCAAAATAGGAATAAGAAAGAGAATTGTAAAGCTCTCAGAACAGGGGAGATTCAACCCTAGAAATAACAACGGAGAACATGTCTTAGTTTTATAAACAGAATATCACTGTGAAAAATATGGAAGCAATCTAAATTTTCTGTGGTGCATTTATTTCCCAGAAAAATGGCTTCCCACTGTGAACATTCTCTTCACAGAATCTGTGCTCAGTGGTTCAAATATATTTCAGCCCCAAGAATGCCTCTAATGATTGTGGATGGCAGCCCACACCACAATAAGGTGTCAAGAACGAAGAGAAGACAAAGACCATAGGTAGATATTTAATGAAAAGATTTGAGCAACATATGATCCTGTTTTCTTATTTTCATGGTAAGTGAACAATACGACTGGAGTTCAAAGCTATTCACTGTTGCTGGAAACCCAGCTTCCAATTATTTCAAAGAAGAGCACTTTGAAAAGACTGAAACAACAACAACAACAAAAGAAACTCAGAAGTGAGTAAAGTGCTTTCAGAACAATCGTAAATTCAAATCTGCAGGAGCCCCACATAATTGATGGGGGACAATAAATTGCTCTAGTTAGAAATAGCTTACAAGCTATGAAGACAATTCGCCAGCTAGGTGAGTGATTTTCTTTGCCACTAAAAGAAACTTAATAAACCCTAATGGCTTTGCTGCCTCGAATTCAACTTGGAAGACATGTTCCCAATAAAACCAAATTGGGCTGGGTGATGCCCACGAAGATTTGTAACTAGGCGTGAAGGGAAGAGACAGGAGGCTAACTGCTTCATACAGACGATTTTCCCAACTTCCTGGATGTTAAGAATTGCCTGAGGTACTTTTTTAAAATATGAAATTCTGCTGGAATAGAAGTTATGGTTAAAAATACAAATTCTTGTTAAAATTACAACTTCTACCTAGAGCCGCTGACTCAGAATCTCCCCAGAAGAGACAGGAAGCTGCATGTTCAGTATTCCCAGTGATCATTATTGCTGGGGAAGTTCTGGAAACACATGATATAACAACAATGGAGAATTTTTAAAAATGGAAATAATTGGCTAAAACAAGCTACTTTTTTTTTTTTTTTTAGACAGAATCTCACTTTATTGCCCTTGGTAGAGTGCCTTGGTGTCACAGCTCACAACAACCTCCAGCTCTTGGGCTTAGGTGATTCTCTTCCCTCAGCCTCCAGAGTAGCTGGGACTATAGGCACCTGCCATAATGCCCAGCTAATTTATTGCAGTCTGGCCAGGGCTGGGTTTGAACCCGCCACCCTCGGTATACGGGGCCAGTGCCCTACCCACTGCGTCACAGGCGCCACCCTACATTTTTGCCTAGAAGAGTTCAATACTCAACAACTATTTGGACTTCCTCCCATCCATCTCTCATGTGGAAACAACTGAACCCATGAGTAAAATACAAGCATCAGATGCTCAAAACATGGTGGAAAGGGTTAAAATGGAACTTTCAACAGCAAAATTGAAGCAAGTATGTAGAGTGGTGGTTTGTCGTGACAATTAGAGAGGAGTTAATGATCATTTTAGAAAAGAAATCTTGCATGTGTGCATGTCTGTGTGACTGCTCAAGAAATAAATTAAAATCTAAGAAACAGAAAAAAAAAAAAAAACGAGAAATATCCAGTAGTCCTAAAAGGCTAACTGTACCTCCGAAGAAAATAAACATTACATCACAGACAACGGCTTTCAGCAAGTTTCAATCTTAAATTGAATTTCTATTAAAGTTAATATTCCCCTGCACCATTCCGTTGGAGAAAAATCCTTTTAAAATTATTTGTCTACAAATTCCTGCAAGAAACAATGTGGATGCTTGTCCCAAGCATACCGTGCTATTACGGTGGGTGTTTCGTGGACTGTACGTCCAAGCCCTTGTTTTCAAGATGTTCACAATTTAGGTGCAGAATGGGAGAGGGGTCTCAGACATCCAGACACTAAAGTAACAGTCAATAGTATGCAAGATTACAGATAATTGTATGTTATCCACTATTGTATAAATATCGTATATTACACACATGAGGTGCCTAATAAAAAAGCCGATAGGGTTTCACGTGTGTGAGCCTTGACTGATCAGCTAACTCTTCACAGAGGAAGTAGTGACCATGGTGAACATTAAACAATGGGTCAGAACTACATGTTTTTAACACTTTTTACATTTTTGGATGAAGATTGAAATAAAGTGCTGTGAGGTTTTTGCAAAAAAAAAAAACAAAAAAAAAACAGTGGGGAGATTCAGACATACAAAGCCATGGTCAGGGAGTGTGCTTGATGTAGGAGTTATTATTATTTCCAAGTGAACTTCTGAGGATGGTAACACACATTTAGTATTGTTAATACCTATTTTTTTTTAAATCACCAGTCGCATCCCATGGATTGTGCTAAGCACTTTTATCGTTTAATCTCTATATTACTGATTTTGATTTCTTTCCTATAGAAATCATCCTATAAACTCTAATGTTCTTCTGATTATTCCTTATGTAGTAGTATTCCTTTCGTCTGTAGTGGATATAACTTGAAATACAGTCTTGCATCTGATAGCAGTTTAACGGCTGAATCATTGTGAGCACCGCAGAGGGCAGGTCACCAATGGGCACAAGCTGAGAACCTTGGGACAATGTTATAACTGACAAATGCTCCCTAGGACAATTACTGAAAGATAAACTTGGCTATCTGGTGTGGAAACTCATCTCTAATGTACCAGACACACCCACGCACCCCCCATACACATGCACCCAAGCCCCCACACACATATGCACACACTCCCCCACACCCGCATACACAGATCCTGTGCTGCTTTGCTGGTGCCAGCAAACATGAGCCTGAGCTGACTGGACCTGAGCTGACCACAGGCAGACATGTGATCCAGGAGAAAACAAAACAGGCAGGCAAAGTCAATCTGATTCTTTTTACATGCAAGTGCTTCAATCACACATATAAATTAGGTGATATTCAAATTAAGAATAATTAAGTGACTCTTGTTAGATAACTCAGTCTGGAATATATACACTCATCAGGGACTTTATGAAAGCGGAAATCTAAAGATGGAGAGAAATCAGCAAATGAGAGAGAGGGCAGAGAGCGAGAGAGCTCACCCTAGTTTTATCTGCAAGAAACACAGAAGAATCTGCTTTTCTAAACGTCCCCTCTGTGACGAGGCTGTGGCTCGTTTACAAAATAAGGATGACCGGGAGACAGCATGATATTACCTTTCAACGTATGTTACAATGGGTGGGTTTCTGTTCTTTGAATTACAGGGGTATGTTTCCAAGGGGATGGTTATTTCAAGGTGAAGTCTACAAAATCCTTCTCTTAACCATGTGGGGCGGGGATGGGGTGGGGTGTCTACACAGACAAATAAGCATGATATATTAGATATCACATGTTAACATATTGCTATCATGTTATAACGTAAATTTATATGCTCATTCCTTCATTCTGCAGGTTAGTTTGATTTCACGTTCTGACACTTCCACATAACTGTGCAGGACAGAAGCAACAGAGGGGATTGGGGACTGAGGGAGGAGGACAATTGCATCACTTCTGGAAGGAGCAAGGCCCAGGGTTTGGGACACACCACCAACTCAGAGGCAGTAGCTGAAGTAATTGTTACTGAAGGGGACAGGGATGGTGTCTACTAAGGAAGTAATTCTATTCTTTAAAATGGAACTAGAGTCATACATTATGCTTTCTCAGCCAAAAGTCACGAAGATTTATAACTAAGGTCCGCCAAAACAGTCAAAGGAGATGCCAGAATGAGACTGGCAGCCCGAGGGGGTAAGCAGAGCCTCTTAGTAAGAGGGAAAGGCTTCCTGAAACCACGTCAGAGACCAAGCATTACCATTTACCAATGGCTGGCGATGGGTTGCTGAGATCAAATAGGAGCACATGAAGTACATGTGTTTCAGAAAAGAAAAAAGACACTCATGATGAGCGTTTCACAGTAAAAGAAGTCTGGAAGTGAAGACAATGACGACCGATCCAGGTTCTGGCTAAGGGACTAGAAAAGGTGACTGTCGCCTTTCAACCTCCCCCGTCTATCCGTATGCCCTACAGGTGGGTGAAGCAGGACATCACTTCAAGGTTTTGATAGTTGGCCATGATTTTCAACGTTCAGAAGTGGCAAAGGAGGCAGCAGAGTGCATGAGTACGGGTAGTGTGTGAGGGCCACACGCCGGATGGGAGTTCTCAGTCTCCTGCTCACTAGCTCCCTGACCTTGGCAAAGCCATACAGCCGTCCACAGCTCAGGGTCCTGATGTGAGACACGAGGGGCACACAAAGCTGTTTTACTAAGGGCATGCGTGTATGTGTGTAATTAAAACAGAGCCATACTACTCAACGCTGGGATGTCACTTAGCATTATTTAATATTTTAACCTTGTTAACTGGTCTTATACAAAGTGAAATATACACTTTGACTTCATAGTTAAAACAAGAATGAACATCGTACTTGAAACACTATTATCACAGTGTTTGCCACTCCATGAAACATTCGTATAAAAATGGGGAAGAAAGTGGGAAGCACTGGATTAACAGGCCAAGGCAATGGACTCTCATTTTATACTAAAGGGCAGTTGTGGATGATAGTAACTCACAGGGATGGTGGACAGAATGAGACTCGTTTTACATGTCTACAGAGTAAGCACAGGCGAGAGAAAGAACTGAATATCAAAGGGCAGTCGGGAAACCCTTGAAAACCTCTAATAATCCAAGTACGTGTAAATAGGTAACAGTGACAGAGTAATCTCTGGATGGCCCCACACCAACCTGGAGAGAACTGGTTCTATGTCCCCAGGTCCTGCCCATCTATGATCTTTAAAAGCTGTCACAAAGGATGAAAAGAGTTAAAAAAAAAAAAAAAAGAAAAGAAAAGAGTGCTGAGTTTAGTTTTTTTATGGGAGTTAAAAACTGAATATACTTATGACAGTGTCCAAGTAGACGGATACTCATGTAGGTTCCATTACCCTTCACCTTCGATCTGAGTTCAAAAGACTGACACCAGTTATGTGTTCCTATATGGTAGAAAACTCCTAATTAGAGCCAAAGAGTATAAGGAGATTTTCTTTCAGAAGCTTATTTGAAGAAAGATTTATGTGGATGGCAACTTTGATAGTGATGAGGACTGAGAGCTGAGGTCAAAATTAATCCAATTCTAAATGACACTTAATAAATCAGCTGAAACAAAGGGGGACCAGATTCCTTAGCTATGCCCAGCAAAGCTGCTCCTGACCTAATAAATGGCACTTCTTAGTTTTTTTTTTTTTTTCCCCCTTTATCTAAGGAGTTAAAAAAGCCTTAAAATCAAACTTCAGGCTCAGTGCCTGTGGCTCAATTGGCTAAGGCGCCAGCCACGTACACCTAAGGTGGAGGATTCGAATCCCCAGCCCAGGCCCGCCAAACAACAATGATGGCTGCAACCAAAAAAATGGCCGGGTGTTGTGGTGGGCGCCTGTGGTCCCAGCTACTTGGGAGGCGGAGGCAGGAGACTCACTTGAGCCCAGGA
>CAUYQV010041472.1:0-20199 GCA_963574575.1 Galagoides demidoff
ATAAAACCAACTTGGTCATGGTGTATAATTCGTTTGATGTGTTCCTGGATTCTGTTTGTTAGGATTTTGTTAAATATTTCACATCAGTATTCATTAGTGATATTGGTCTATAATTTTCTTTTCCTGTTGGGTTTTTTTTCTGGTTTGTAAATCAAAGTGGTGTTTGCTTCATAGAATGTATTGGGTAATATTCCTTCTTTTTCTATATTTTGGAAAAGGTTAAGTAATATAGGAACTAGTTCCTCTTTAAAAGTTTGGTAGAATTCTGACGTGAAGCCATCTGGTCCCGGGGTTTTCTTTTTAGGAAGATTTTGTATAGCTGATGCTATTTCAGAACTTGATATAGGCCTGTTCAACATTTCCACTCCCTTCTGGCTAAGTCTTAGAAAGTGGTTTGCTTCCAAGTATTGGTCAATTTACTTCAGATTTTCATATTTCTGAGAATAAAGTTTCCTGTAATATTCATTAAGAATTTTTTGAATTTCTAAGGGATCTGTTGTTATCTCATATTTACCATTTCTGATTGATGAAATTAGAAATTTTACTCTTTTTTCCCTGGTTAGGTTGGTCAAAGGTTTACCTATTTTATTGACCTTTTCAAAAAACCAACTTTTTGATTTATTGATCTGTTGTATAATCCTTTTGTTTTCAATGTCATTTAATTCTGCTCTAACTTTGGTTATTTCCTTTCATCTGCTGGATTTGGGATTGGAATGTTCTTCCTTTTCCAGTTGCTTGAGATCTCCCATTAAGTTGTTAACATCCTCTCTTTCTGTTCTCTTGAGGAAGGCTTGCAGTACTATAAATTTCCCTCTTAAGACTGTCTCAGATATCCCAAAGGTTCTGATAATTTGTGTCTTCATGATTGTTTTGTTCCAACAATTCAGTAATTTCCTTCTTAATTTCATCTCTGACCCACTTATCATTCAGCATGAGGTTATTTAGCTTCCATGTTTTTGTATGAGTCTGCAGATTCCTGTTGTTAGTGAGTTCAACTTTTATTCCATGATGGTCTGGAAAGATGCAAGGAATAATTTCTATTCTTTTAAATTTGCTGAGGTTAGACTTGTGACCTAAGATGTGATTGATTTTGGAGTATGTTCCATGGGCTGATGAGAAAAATGTGTATTCAGTTTTGTTAAGATGAAATGTTCTGTAGACGTCTGTTAAATCCAAATGTTGGATGGTTAAGTTTAAATCTAAAATTTCTTTGCTCAGCTTCTTATTTGAAGATCTATCCAACACTGGCAAAGGAGTGTTGAAATCTCTGACTATGACGGAGTTGGAAAAATCAAGTTGCTCATGCCTGTTAGAGTGTCTCTTATAAATCGAGGTGCATTCTGGTTGGGTACATAAATATTAATAATTGAAATCTCATCATATTGAGTATCACCCTTAACAAATATAAAGTGGCCATCTTTACCTTTGGTTACTTTTGTTGGTTTAAAACCTATTGTGTCTGGGAATAAAATTGCAACACCTGCTTTTTACCCCTTTCCATTTGTCTAGAATATAGATGACCATCCCTTCACCCTGAGTCTATATTTATCTTTTAAGGTAAGATGAGATTCTTGTAAGCAGCAGATATCCGGCCTGAGTTTTTGTATCCAGTCAGCCAACCTGTGCCTCTTTAGAGGACAATTTAAGTCATTCACATTAATTGAAAATACTGATAAGCCTGGTAAAATTTTGGGTATTGAGTTTTTTGAAAGTCCAGTGGTCATTTTCAATCCTTTCACCACTGTGGAAGTTGGAATTTGATCAAAAGTTTCTGAGTGAGTTTACTTTTGTGGTGGAGGATTGCAGTGGTTATTATGGAGGATAGGTTTAAGAATTTCCAGGTGAGCTGGTTTAGTTATGGCAAATTTCTTCAACATGTGAATGTCATTAAAGTATTTAATTTCTCTATCATAGATGAAACTCAGTTTAGCTGGATATAGGATCCTGGGTTCAAAGTTATTCTGTTTTAGAAGATTAAAAGTCAATGAACACCCTCTTCTAGCCTGAAAGGTTTCAGCAGAGAGATCTTCTGTCATTCTAATATTCTTCCCCTTGTAGGTTATGGTTTTCTTACATCTAGCTGCTTTAAAAATTTTCTCGTTCATATTCACTTTAGTGAAGTTAATTATGATGTGTCTGGGGGATGTCTTATTTGGGTTGAGTCATGCTGGGGTTCTGAAACTGTCTGCTATCAAAATTTCAGAATTTCTTGGCATATGTGGAACCCTCTCTTGCATAATTTCATGAGGAAGAGCCTCTGTGTTTTGCGAAGCAACTTCGTTGCCTTCATGGATTCTTATAAGGCAAATATTAGTTTTCTTCAAATTATCCCAGAGCTCTCTGAGAGAATGATCCATTTTTGCTCTCCATTTCTCTTCTTCTTTGAGAGTTTGGGTGCATTCAAAAGCTTTGTCTTCAGTGTCAGAGATCCTTTCTTCTGCCTGCTCCATTCTATTAGCAAGGATTCCACTGTATTTTTTAGATCTTTGAGAACTGCAAACTCTTCCCTCAACGTATCAAAATCTTTGGTCATTTTATCTTTGAAATCATTGAATTCTTGAGACATCTTTTGAATAATTTGAAATTCTGATTCCCTCCTTTCCTCCATTCTGTTGATCTTATTTGCTATCCAGACTCTGAACTCGATTTCAGACATCTTAGTCATCTGTTTATGGATGAGATCTTCAGTTGCATCTGCTTTGTCCTTCCTTGGTGGGGAGGGTTGATCTACTCTGGTTATTCATGTAACCTGGAGCTTCTCTGCTGATTCTGCCCCATGCTTAATTTACACCATTTGGCTTTTCTCCTAGAGCTTTGCCAAGGACTTGTACCATGCTACAAGCTACAAGCTGAGAACTGGGGGCCTCCTTGGTTTAGTGGGGCTAAGTTGCTCTGTCTTGTTTTCAGATGGTCTCTGTTCTACTCTAGTAAATCAGTTACTCTGGGTTGAAGTCTCAGCTGTTGCGAAATACCAGTAATGTTTTCACCCTGCCCACCACAGACAACAATTGGAAAATGAAAATCACACCTTCCCACAACCACATACCCAGGGTATATCACTTTGGATAGTTCTTGTGTGTTTGGCCCAGATCAAGCGGTCCAAATCAATTGTCCCATTCAGCACTGGTCTCAGGTGGGGAAGTTAAAAAGGTCTCTGGCAACTAGATAGCAAGGGTCTTCTGGCAGCTCAGGTATGACTGGCTCTTGTGCTCCATGAGGTCAGAAGGACCAACCCAGCAAAGAAATTAGTCTAGAAAGGTTGATGCCTCCTTCCCCACCTTGTACCTCTGTCACACCGAGTCACTGGTAACCCCAGTGGGGCTGGGGCTGTGACCCAGTTCCCCCCAATAAGCAGATGCCCCTGGGGTTTATGCGTGCTTAAGTCAGAGAGAGATCTATGTCTCCTCAGCTAGGTCTCTGTTCTTAGCCACTATCTGGCAGGGGGAGGTGAGGGCAGACAACCTCAGGTGCTTAATGGAGGCATGGCCATTCACTCATTCCAGCCTCCCCCCCCAACCTGATTGATGTTGTTGGGAGAACAGCACAACTTCACAGAGTTTGTTTCTGTCCTGGTTATCAGACCCTGCTTGAGGTGACAAAAAGCATGACTCAGTTCTGGGCAGTGGCAAGCAGTCGGAACTCACATTGAGCTGTTGGTTCCTGCCTCTGCCTGCCTGCCTTTATCTCAGCTATGATAACCTGGGGGCCAGGTGTGACTCAGCCTCAGTAAAGCAGACCTCAGCTCATCCCCTCCCTGGAAGTCGGCCGACTCAGTGAGCATGTATTCTCATCCCGTGCTCCTTTACTCACATCCCAGATCCATCTGCCAGTAGCTGCCACCAGAGAAGGTGCCTGGCTTCCTCTGGTTGCCCAGAGAGACAGGGCGTGTCTGTCCAGGTTAGCTGCCCCAAAGGAGTGAGCCTTATTGTTCCCACTGCTGCTATTGTTCGAGGCCTGGGGGCACTGCCGCCACTCCTGTTTGGTTCCCTCTCATGGTCAGCTGAGAGGGAACCTTACTCTCCTTACTCCTGTGCCACAGAATCAGCACAGCCAAGCAAGAGCCCTTCCCCTGTCCACACCTCTAGACAAAATGCCCAAGAATATGGATCCCATGGGGGACAGGCTTCTAGATCTCTAGGTAAGAGTGGAGGGAGTGCTAGAAGTTCAGAGTTGCAGGTAGAGAATATATACAGTTTTATACAATTTTATGCCTGGCACCCTAGTACAGGTAGGAGGTCCAGTTTAGAGGGTCTCTTCCATGAGATGGAATGGGAGGACATTTGAACTCTGCTCACTTGTTTGTATGGAGTTTACTGTGAGCCCTTCTCATGGAGGAGAGGACTTGTGTCTACTTGGCAATGGATTCAATACCTTTTGTTTGTAACTTTGGGGTCACAGCTTGCCTCAGTAGGGTTGATATGTGTTCTTCAACCTTCTCTTTTGGCTCAGCTCCAAACCATAGGCTTACTTGCTAAACTTCTGTCTTTTAACTCTCCTTGTGGATGGGAGCCTCTGTGGAAAGCTGGCTGCAGTCTGCCATCTTTCCTCTGCCCCCAGAAGATTCTGTCTTTAAAGTATATATCATCAGTATTTGGCATGTGGTAGGGCTAATTGGAGGTTGAAGCACCAAAGTACCATATAAATTCATACACTTTAGCAGAAATTAAGAAATATGTAAGGTTTTTATCTTTAATTCTAAAAATGTATGTGTAATTTGTCATGTGAGAATAGTCACCTGAGGATAAATTGTGTTTGAAAATGGAATTATAAAATTACTAACAAAATTAAATCCCATTACAGCTTTTAAGTACCTGATTGATATAATAAAAAGAGTCAATATTTGAAGATACCTCAAAATTTTAATAGACTAGGTACTAGCAGTGAGTGATTTTTTTTTAGCTGGATCATGCCTTACAAATTGTTATTGGCCACTTATTATGTTAATTTCATTATATAAATATCTTAGGAATACCAAGGAATATAAGAAAAACAAAATTTTTAGGTTTAGCACTGTGGCTCATGCCTGTTATCCCAGTGTTTTGGGAAGCTAACGTGGAAAGATTTCTTGAAGTCTGGAGCAACAGCCTCAGCAATATGGTAAGACTCTGTCTCTACATAAATTTAAAAAAATTAGCTGGGCACAGTTGCACCTACCTGTTGTCCTAGATAGTTAATCAGGAGGCTGAGGCAGGAAGATTATATAAGCCCAGGCATCTAAGGTTACAGTGAGCTACGGTTTTGCCACTCTATTCCAGCCTGGGTGACAAGTCTCTTAAAAGAAAACAACAACAACAACAACAACAAAAACCTTACCCTTGATAGGTCATGATGTTGAAAGGATAAATAGAAAAGAATGAGATATAGAAATTGCGAAGAGATTAGTTTAAAAGCATTTTAGAAAATCAAGTGATTATATAATATAATTAATGCGAGGAAAGAAAGAAAAGTTCTAGTATTTAGAGAGTGGTCATAGAATGATATCCAAGAACATTGTCTCATTCTCTAAGTCCTAGGAAGACCAGCTTGGGACAAAGAATGTAAATGCTACATGATAGGAAAGAATTTAACTCAGATAAACTAAGGAAAAACATCAAAAGGCAGGATCCTGCATAGTGAGGATAGAAAAAGTAAAGATATTGAGAAACGGTGTATATGACATGAACATATAGAGGTCCTTAACCAAACCTCATGTCCTTCACTGTATTTTAAACACAGGGTATAAATCCATCAACACTGGAAAACTAAAGCTATGATCCTCTAGGGCCATGGTTCTCAACCTTCCTAATGCCACAATGTATTTTCATTGTTACAAAGGGGTTTTGACCCACAGGTTAAGAACTGCTGCTGTAGGGGGTCCTTGAGTTTGAAGTGGACTTTGCAGAATGGGTATGTAGTATGAAAATGACCCCAGAGGTTCTTCTTGTTCTTTTTCTCTCTTGAAATTCACAGGATCTAGTAAGCAATTTGTATGACTAGTTGGAAATAAATGTGTATTATATACATGGCAGAGAGTCCAGGTCAGTAAATGTCCATCTGAAAAGTGTGGACTGCAGGCAGAGGGATGGCATGATAGGATTTAGAGGTGGGGGGAATACAGAGGGAAGTGCTGGGGGTGTATTTGTCAGTTATGTAACTCCACTGGAGGGAAATGGAAGAGAGTCATTGCAAGAAAACAAGTAAGGAGACACTTAGAAAATGGAAAGTACTTAAAACTAAACATACTCACTTGAATATCTTTGCAATTTATGAGTAACAATTTGTGTCTATTTACAACCCCTCTGCAGTGTTCCAGTTGTCTGTTGCTGAGGGATAAACACACCCACCCTTATGTTCAGTGATTCTGTGAGTCAGATACTCAAAAAGGGCACAATGGAGGCTCAGCTGGAATGATTTAAATAGCTGAGTGATAATATTTGGGGACTGGAATTATTTGGAAGCTTTCCATTCATTCTGGCACCCAAGGCAAGGATGACTGGAAGGATGGCATCAGCTGGGACTATGGATCAGTGCCCCTAAACATGGTGGGACTTCTTGCTGCAGCTTGGGTTTCTCAGAATGTGGCATGTGGGTCCTGAAGAAGAGCCTGTCCAGAGGGAGCTGGTAGAGAGTGAATTAGCATTCTGAGAGATTAAGGTCAAAGTTTCATGACCTTCTTCTGACTTCTCAGAAATCAAAGTCAGGAAGCATCATTTTCTCTTCATTCCATTGATAAAACAGTACCCAGATTTAAAGGAAGGAGATATTACCTCGGAATTGGCCCCAAATTTGAGGCTGTGCTTTAAAGGTACCACATACAGATAATAATAGGGGGAAAAAAGGGTGTTTTCCTATGAAATAAAAAGTGTTAGAAAGTCTTTTCGAAGAAGCTACTAAAATTTGCATAGTACTTATTTTTGACATTACTCATGCAATTCTATAACAGTGATGGGATTCATGACACACTATCTAAAATACAGCACCTTGACATTTGATAAATCCAAAGAACAGTAAGGTCACTCTCACTTTCTCTCCACTCTTCTCCTCTGAAGCAGGTCATGAAATGGAGTTTAGGAAGAGTTTTCTGACCTTCGCTTGAAGCAGGTCACAAGATCCTCATTCAAGAGGTGCCTTTCTGATACCCACAGGAAAAGAACATTATCACCTCTGAGGATGCCTGGACACAGAGAAGAATCTGAACAAACAGACCCTCACTAAACTGGCCCTGGGTTATTATCACTAGACTACCTTTCCCAATCCTGCTTCCCTATAGCTGTCCACTCTTTATTAAACCTAAGTGTGAAAATGTAAAGATTCTACTGTTCCTCTGGGTCTTTCTTTCTGAGGGCTTCTTACCTTCAATAAATTTCTGTATTTTTCTTTTGTTAAGTTGTTTTTTATTCTAGGGTTCTCAGCCTTGAATCTAACAATGGGTGAAGGAAAGATTTCTCCCCACAACAATAGTCAATATCTCAAGACAGGTAATAAACATGGTGACATTAGCAACCCTGAAATAATAAAAGCACTAAATCAACAATGAAAAGCCATTTTCAAATTCAAAATTATTCCATTAGGAGCTCAAGAGGTTTTTATTTAAAACATTAAAACATTCACATTTCCTAGAAAAGAATGAAAGGGCAACTGGTCCTCTAATGCAAAAACCCTACAGATTAAAAAGGACTTAATTCATTTTCCAGATGTTTCAAATGTGTTTGCCATCACATTCACAATATCACCAGTCATTTAGTTAAAATTTTTCTTTATACTTAAATATTGGGATTCTGAAATTAGGTACAGAAATTGGTTGATTCTTGAGATAGCACATCACCATATGTTCTGTGCAGGCATGAAAGATGAGAATAACCTAAGCCTTTGCCACTGAGACAGGTACAGAGTTTTTCCACGCTGGCCATTAACTTTGCACTTTAGGAACCTCAGCAGCAATCATGCTTTAGCTGTGGGTTCCATGATCCAACGGTAGATCTGGCTCCATGCAGCCCCTTTCCTATGTCACCACTGTTTGAACTCCCTCTAAGGTATACATCTGTTAACAATTCCGTCTCAAAGAGCATCTGCTGCCAGGAGACTCAAGCCTTTAATATGTTGATTTATCATTGTCAGATATGGGGGGTTTTATTGCTTGCATTTGAATATTGTATTTAAGGTGCTTTTGTGATTACAGATGTTTTACATATAAATTGCTTTATATTAGAAAAAGCTTTTTCTTTCCTGTAGTTTTAAGGAAAATTCACATTCATATGTTTTACATTTTAATATCTTCTGCATTGCTGAGCACTTGTGAATTGCTTTCTGTTGGTAATGGCAGTCTGTATGAGGAACAGCGTCTGTGACTGATGCTGCCTTGAGGAGAAAATTCAATGTGGGTACATTTTTTTCTTTTCTAGGGAGCAGAAATGTATTAATTACTACCAAAGCTTTGATTGTTACTTTACTCCCAAAAGAGACAGAGTAGGTCACTACAAAAAATAACTTCCTACTTCCTAACCTTTATAAACCAGGAAACTCTTATCAGTCAAGTTTCCACTTTTCTGTCCCCTGTTTCTGATAGTCTTGAGAGACTAGGGAAGTCTTAGGTAATGTACTGTACAGTCTTTGAAATAATAGCACCATCTACTGACTGATTCTGAATTCGTTCATTAAGGAAATGATGGTGGAGTCAGAGAAGGTGTTCTAAGTCGTTTAGTATGTGATTCCAAGCCAATATTATATAAATGAAAAATGGGAAAATTCTCACCTAAAATAAAAGAGCAAGACTAATCACATCTGGAGGTAGTCACAGAAAATATACATGAATTACTGGTTTTTTTTATTAAGAAAGACTGTAAGATATTACTTAAAATTTATTGATGAGACAATGTCCTTATTATCATCATTATTATTTAAGTTTTCCAGTGTCGACTTATTTTATATTTGTTTAGATGGAGGTAAGAGGTACAAGGTATACACTCAAAAAGAAAATATCTTAAAGAAATCCAGATGTCCCAGCCACACATTATGAGGTAAGCATAAATGCTTCACTTTCTCACGGTGTGCCAACTGGCTCTCAGGGAACACCTCATACAGTGGGATTTGCTTGTAGCCCCGTCTGTGCTCTGTCCTCAAGTCCTTCTCCCAATGGAGTAATGCTATTTCATTAAAAAATCCAACTGTCTGGATAAATGATCATTGAAAGTATGTCTCAGGGCTCTCATAACAATAAGCCACTAGCTATTTGAAGAACATAGAGAGGAATTCAGGACATTCTCCAGTCCTCCTTCCTGCTGAGTTCTTTCAATGAGCAAGAGGTTAGTTGTCATTTGGCCTCAAACACAGTCACTTGCTTAACCTCATATCTCCCAGAGAACTGTCTTGCCTCCTACATATCCGTCACTGGCTGCACATTGCTTATTCTTCCTCTGGAACTGACAGCAAGTTATTCTATATACAGAAGGATTTTTATGCTCTCTGTCCAGCTTATTATCTTTTTTCTAAATCATTTCAGAAGGTTTATTTTCTCTTTCTGGCCTCTGCTCCTTTTCCTCCCACATCTATTCTATTTCAACTTTGATTTTAAAAGGAAGGCTGAAGTGAAACAGCTTATTTTAAAAAATTTTTTAAATTCTCTATTTTTAAGTAACCAATGACATTTGCATACAACAAATACTTGAAGAAAAAATATATTCTTATAACTATTTTTTTTTACTCTAGACATCCTTCAGATGCTAAGAGATGTAGTAAGAAATAAACAATGGAATCATTAAAATGTCAACTATGTTCATTTACTTATTTACTAGATACTTTTTAACTCTCATATACCTGCCAAAATACATGAAACTGAATCCCAGCCTTTAGAGGAACTAATCAAGTGAATCCTTCCTTATCTTTTTGTCTTTTTAAAAAGTGTCTTTATTATCTGTTCATCTCCATTGTAGAAGCTATATACTGGCTAACTACTCAGTTTTCTACTTAAGTCTAGTCTTGTTTTAGTTATTATTATAACTATAGTATGTAGAATAATGTTTTAAAATATTAAATTTTTTTCCCCATAGGGCAAAAATCATTGCTTTATATGTGGGCTTCCCTGAAGCAAGAGTAAAAGCAACTGGCAATCAATCAAGTCAACTGAGTCACCAAATAACATTTCTTTCATACAGAAATAATAGTTATAATTCACTATTATAATTTTTTGGGGGGTTTGTTGACTGAAAAAAGAAAATATCTTGGTAGTCAAAAAGCTAACCTCCAAAGGAAGTGGAGTAGTAAGATCATCCATAAATAAGTATAGATCATGACGACAAATGAAAATGTAAATGCTAGTTCTCCACACAAATGAGATCCCAGCTTAGTGGTTGTGAAAAGGAAGGAGAAAATTGGGAGAGGAGAGATGGCTGATTCTAGAGCAGTGGTTCTCAACCTTCCTAGTGCCATGACCATTTAATACAGTTCCTCATGTAATGGTGACTTCCAACCATAAAATTATTTTCATTGTTACTTCATAACAGTAATTTTTTCTACTGTTATGAATTGTATGTAAATAAATGATATTAGGCGACCCCTGTGAAAGGGTCGTTTGATCCCCAAAGGAGTCATGACCCATAGGTTGAGATCCACTGCTCTAGAGGGAGGCAAGCAAAACACACATCTTAGGTGCAAAATTTGAAGGGGCACCAAAAATTTAGCAATCAAGCAATTATTTTAAGACAATGTTTAAAAAATCAATTTAATGCAAAAAAAAATGATGAATGAAAATTCAAAATTTTAAATAAAGACAGGGACCATAAGGGTGTGTGAATTTATCTGAAAGGACCACAAGTCATGAGTGTATCCTAAATGCATCTCAGGGGAGGCGTGGTAGAAACCACACATGGGCTTAGAGAGACTGGGGTGTAGGGAAGTTTTGCCTTCGAGTTGCCTCTTGCCCCCCATCAGTCTAGGAAACTATAAAGGTTTTAGAGAAGTCATGCAGTTCTAGCCAGGCAGGGTTAATTTGTTGGTTCCAAGGGAAGTCTCCTAAACTTAGAGTCTTTAAGGTTCAGAAGTCCTGAGATAGTCCAGATGAAACAAAGGTTCTGAAAACATAGATGGGATAGACCTAGTAACTCTCTGTGCTGTGACGGTCACACACTCAGAAGCAGAGGCTGTGATGAGAACATACCAGAGGCAAAGTAAACCTCAGCAGGTGCCAGCAGGACAGAGAATAAGGCACACAAATGGGACTGGAGCCACATGTAAGTTTTCCCAGCACCTCAGAATTAAAGCCACGTTAAGAAAGAGGAAGAGGAGGAGATCTATGCTGTCAGTTGTTACCCATAAGATAGTAAATTTTAAATTGTGACTGTGAATGGAATTGTGTGTTTCAAAAGGTAAATTTAGTTTTGGAAATCTAAAACACATATTTTCTTTGCATTTAGTAACTCAAAAGTGTTGTCTTGGAACATCAGCATCAGACTCACTTAGATGCCTACCAGAAATGCAGAATCTTGGGTGTCACATGGATCTACAAAGAGATCTCTTCTGTGAGAGAAATACAACAGGCTTGCTAACAAAAGATCCCTCCCCACTAATGTAGAAGGAGAAAGAGAGAACACATGATTTTAATTTTTGGTAAAGATTACTAGAGTTTTACGCATGTAAGGTAATGTGAAAGGTAACTAGAACGTCTGTACAGAATTTCATATAAAATTGTACAAAAATTGGGAGAGAATTATTAAAATTCCTCCTACTTCTTTGAGAGATAAGATTGTTGTTGGTCACAGTGGCATGCTCTTATAGTCCCAGCAACTGTGGGATGCTATGTGTTGCTGTTCTCGGGGCTACCTGATTGGTGACACAGAGGAAAGCACCGAAGGTGGAATGAATAGCATGAAAGGGAGACAGGCTCACTCCAGCACTCAATAACTATCTATCTTTATTGATCCTCTTATATACTCTAAAACATCTGATAAAAGTTTAAAGTATCAAACAGTTAAGAAAGCGAGGTGAAATCATGGAAACTGCCATAAAAATTCCAATTCAGCACAATTACTGCTGAGCATGTATACAATTGATACAAATTGAGAACATTTGCTTGGGGCTAAACCACAAGGGCACCAGGCTGTCTGTTCTGTTAGCCCATTCCCTTAAATTAAAACTAGCAACTATTGTGTTAATGAGGAGAAAGGAACAGAGTGCAACAGCCCAGTGCCTCGACAGGTGTTCAGCCCTCAGTTACAACCTGGCATGGCCCTCTGGCACATTCCTTTCTGAGAACTGTAGTTTTCTGCTTTTCCGCAGGCCTGGGCATGTCCTCAGAGTAAGAGAATTCTTAGGGCCACGTTTCTCCGGGAGCGCATGAGGCTAAACTACAATGGCTGAGCATGGGGGGCTGTACCCCTTCACTATGGGTTGGCCAATCAATCACTTGAGGCGGGGAATTCTGGGCCATAGCACAAACTATGCCAAACAGGTGTCTGCACATGGTGACCTCCTAGGAACTGGGAGTTCACAGAGGGAGGGCAGGTTAGGGACCACCAGGTTGTCTAAGGAAGGGTGAACCTACCCACTTCAGAAATAAAGCATTTCAAAACTCCTCCTGCTGATTAGTAGTGGAATGAATAATCACTGCACTCCAGCCTAGAACTCCCATTGTATCCATAAAATCTAAAGGTCAAATCTTTTTATAGGGTTTATTATGTTCTAAGAGACACCCCCAGGAATGGAGTCAGAATAGGCAGTGGCCTAAAGTCTCAAATAAAATTTCATCACTTTACTCTTATACCACATTAATGACTTCCATGTTAACATTTGGGAAGTACTATGTTACATAAGCAATTGAAAGATATAATTTGACAGTGTTGAATTTGTCTATCCTCAAAGGCTATGACTATATTTACAAGCTTAATAGTTCAGTCACACTTATTGCTCAATTTATGAAAGATTTCCAGTTACATCAGTGAGAAAATGATCTAAAACAGTGTAGGTAAACTTTTTTATGCATGGCCAAATAGTAAATATTTTGGACCACATACTTTCTTTTGTAAATATTCAACTTTGCCAGTATAGCAGCCACAGAAATATATAATTAAATGTTCATGACTGCTGAGATCTTATTTACAATAATAGGCAGCATGCCAGATTTAGCTTATGGGAAATAGTTTCCCAAATATTGTTCTAGAATGTTCTATGAAATGGTTCGAAGAAATAGGTTGCCTTTCCTTTATGATCATTTCTTCATAATCTCTAAATTATTATAATTCTCCAGCAGCCTTGCAACACAGCCTCTCCTACTACAGAGTCATTCATCTCTGTGTTGTGCAGTCTTAGCACAATGAGGACATGTGCTTTCTCAATTCTAGATTATAGCATATTGAAATACTTGAAGTACCCTTTTACTTATGCTGATAATGAAATTCCTTTCTATTAGCTTTTTACATGTTACAGATGGACTGGTGATATGCTCGAAATCAATATAGAAATATTTCATGTCTAAGTATGCCAATTGTAGAACACTTGAAAAATAAGAGCTTAAAAATGTTAAATCATAAAGCAAAAGCAGCAGTTTTATGTTTTGAATGCATAATGCTTTAATATTTCTCCTTTGTCAAACAATTGGGACAGGTAGATAGGTGATATATTCCTGGGACTTTGGGAAATTATGAGATGTTCAAGGTCACATAGCAAATAACAGTTAGATCTTGGCTCAAACCTCTGTTCCTATTTCTTATTCCAGCACACTAGACAACATAATATCTTCAACTGGTAATAGCATTATATATTAATGTGGTTGATAAAATCTGTAGTTAAAATCCACAGTTCTCTTCCAGAATTGTCCTCAAATCCATTAATGACCTAGACAGAACTGTTAACATGTGCTTCTATTTTATTTTATCACTTCTTGTTTCACTTGTATTTTTCTTTGACAGAAAATTTTTTTGAATTTTTTTCAATGGAGTTTTATAAACATTGTATTTTTATGCAAATACAATAAATTATCAGTTGGTGAAAAAGCATCTTCCTTTGAGTATGGTACAGTCTTTGAGATACTCACAAGTGTGTTAATTTACTCAATGACTTCCTAAACAAATACTGGCTCCACCTTTCTTGCATATTTGAGCTCCCACGTTCCTACCCATCTGTCTGAGATCATTTGCCCTAATTACCTTGTTCTTTTCTAAAATATTAGTTACATGTGAAAGTACATATTATTGCCCTTTGAATTCCATTAGGAGGGTCTCAATTTTTACTTGTGTGCTCTTTCTCTTTCCAATACTGCCCAAAATATCTTTGGAATATATTTAATGAAGCTGAGGGAGAGAGAGAGGAGGACTTCAAAATTCTTGGCATGATTATCTTCCTTCAGGAATTGGGAACCTGTCAGGCACGGTATGCATGGATAAGGTATGCAAAGAATGAGAGGGATTTCTGTCTTTAGGTTTCATCCTCCCCCCAAAACTACTCTTAGTTCTTTTAGAAGAAAGAATATGTTGGTACTGCAAAAATGACATTATAATGCAATTCCTTCTTGTTAGCACTAGTGTGATTCTTTTGATACTTGCATATAAAAGTCTCCCAACATGTTTTTACTATAATGAATGGAAATGTATTCCCACAAAAACCTTTTAACTTTCTACTTAATGGGGGGATTCAAAAGGAAAGTAAAAAACTGAAAAAGAGAAGAAACAGTAAACTAACACTGAAGGTATAAGGTACACAGCTTGTTAAGTGTGTCACAGATTTATGTTAGGTTATTTGAGAAATAATTCAAATTCTCTGACTGTATTGACTACTCATCTTTGTCTTTTTTTCTTTACGTATTTTTGCCGTGTTTCAGAAAATATTTGAGGCACATAAAAACTAGAGCATAAATAATAAAATATTGGTAAAAAGAAAGAAGAAACAAGAATCATGAATGGGGGAACATATAAATGAAAGTAGATAGTTGTTATAAGATAAATAGAGGAAGGTAGTTATTTTGAGCTTTTGTTGAGGTTGAGAAGATGGGAGGGGAAGGGGTGGCAGAGAACAAAATCCATGTATTCAGATTATGGTAGTTCACATAATTATGATCATTGGCCTTTAAGATAGATTCTACATTTACTCATAGCTAGAACAAAGTAATATAGCTATGATTACCATAGTTCAGAGCTATACTCTTCTTTAGTGATCAAAGCTCCATTATGACATTAAACTATAAAAACAATAACATGGTACCTTAGTGTTATGGACTGAATTGTGTCTCCTGAAATTAATATGTTAATATAACCATATTGGAAAATAGGTTTAATAGGGGGATTAAGGTTAAAGGCAGTTATTATGGTGGCTCTCCAATCCAGTAGGACCAGTATCTTTATGAGAAGAGGAAGAGATACTAGGAGTGTACATGTAGTGAAGTGTCACGTAAAGACTCAGTGAGAAGGTGGCTATCTGCAAACTAGGAAAAGAGGCCTCACCAGAAATCACCTTTGCCAGCACCTTCATCTTTGACTTCCAACCTCAAATCTATGAGAAAATATATTGCTATTGTTTAGGCTACTGGTCTCTGGTAGTCCATTATAGCAGTCATGTCAGACTAATCCACTCACAGAAAGCAATGTAAGCAATATGGTAAATGAATTATCAATTATCATTTATACAGACTATATAGTAATATTTTTCAAATGGCAGATTACTGGGATTCATCTACAAAAGCTAAGAATAATACAGTAAATGTCACATGTAGGAGACAATGGCATATGAATTAAAGTAAATATAATCCCATCTAACATTTTTTTTCTGGGCAAACTCCATCTAAGGGTGGCACTTAATGAAAAAAGATAAAAGATACCAGAGCATAGCCTCCAGATAGAGAGATGGATTTAAAAATGTAAATTTTCTTGATCCAGCTTTCAAAACATAGAAAATATTTTGTTTCTAGATCCTTTTAAATGATATTTATTACTTGATAACTCTATATGTTTTGAGGAAGTGTCAAACTTTTCCAAAGTGGCTGCACCATTTTATATTCCCAACCATGTATGAGGATTCTAGTTTTTATTCCACTTAACAAGCAAGAAAAAGGAAACATGTCCACACAAAAATTTAGTACATTAGTGTTCATAGCAGCATCATTCACAAAAGCCAAAAAGTGAGAACAACTTAACACCTATCAGCTGATAAGTGGATAAACCAGCTGATAGCATGTCCAGGCAATGAAATGTTATTTATCAATACAAAAGGAAAGAAGTACTGATCAGTGCTACCACATGAATGAAACTTGAAAACATACTAAGTCAGAGAGGACACACACATAGCCATGGAAATGTCCAAAATGGGCAAATTTATGGAAACAGAAAGTAGATTGATGGTTGTACGGCTGGAGCTGGATTAGGGAAAAAATCAAAACTGTTTTGGGACAGCATTTATTTGGGAGGAGATAGCAAAAATATTCTGGAATTCGTTTTTATGATGGTGGCACAACCTCCTGAATATACTAAAAGGTGAGTATGCACTTTTAAATGGGTGAATTACATTCCAATAAAGCAGGTTTTTTTTTTTTTTTTTTACTTAAAAAAATACTATACTGATTATTTGGAAAATTCAGATTTAAAAATTGGCTGTAATTTCAGCAAGAGAGCAGTGATCCCTTTATATTTATTTTTGTACATCTATCTGTTATTTTCTTCAAAATTACATTGTAATAGATAAAAATATTTTTGTCTTTTATTTTTTTCCTCTCTGGAATATACCAAGAGAATTCCCTGTTACCAATAACTATTCTTCTGCCAGAATTCATGGTGAATCTTTGAAGGAATGGCAGAATTATCTGTGAAGGGCAGCAATTGATACTGTTTACATTAAGAGCCTATTTTATTCTCCTGACACTCTGGAAATCTTGTTATTGTGGGCTGTGATTAGTAATGGAAGTGGATCCTTTCAGCGTAGAAGAAAGCATGAGAACTGCTAAAGACTAATTACAGAGCTTAGCCATTTTGGTCAGTCTGTCCAGATTGTCACCCAGGAATTTGTTTGGATGACCAAATAGATGACACAGTGCTCTTAACACTGAATCTGAATAGCATGTATTTAATATTCACAGTAAGCTGGGGATTCCCAGAAAGGGAGGAATCAAGAAAATGTTGATAAGAAGGTAAGCCAATGTGAAGGTTGCTTGGTGGTGAATCCCTTGGGCTTTTATTGTAGGTAGGGCCTGAGCTGGGATGGGAATTCCCCTGTGGGCTACAGGAAACACTGGTTAAAATTCCCTCTGGCTTTCAAAAACAGAGGGTCTGTGTGGGGCCTTCTGTCCCAGTTATCCAGATAAAGCAGGCAAGGAAGAATGAGATGGAGGTCTAAAAAGCCTTCAATGGTCAAACAGCAAGGATGGAGTCGGCTCAGTGCAAGTGGGTTCGAATCCAGCCCAGTCCACCAAACAGCAATGACAAATACGACAACAACAAAAAAAGCTGGACATCATGGCCAGCACCTGTAATCCCAGCTACTTGGGAGGTTGAGGCAAGAGAATCACTTAAGCCCAAGACTTGGAGGTTGCTGTGATCTGTGACACTGTGGCACTCTACCCAGGGTAACAGCTTGAGATTCTGTCTCAAAAAGAAAACAACAACAACAACAAAAAAGAATGGAGTCAAGTTCTTTACAAAAGCCAACACAACCATTTATCAAACATTTTTACCCCATCAAGTATTTCTATAAGATTACAGTGGAATATCTTCTGTAAGGCAATATGATTCCTTTTAAATCAGTCTGAATAAAATAAATATAAAATATATCCCCTAAGTAATTTAGATAGACAAAATAAGTTACTCTATAGGTCTATTGGCCACAAACCAAATAAAATTTGGAAGTCATCAACCTAAGTAACAATGTTGGGTTTTATTGAATAAGCCCATGACAATTTATATGTATGTCTTAGGCCATAGCAAAATTTTGACAGAAACTTAGAAAATTCTATTATCTCTGTCATCTATGCCACCGGAGACAAGGCTATAATTACAATAACCACTCCAATCTATTGTGACTTGAGAAATCATCACACACATGTGTTAATAGTGACTCTATTTAGATGCCTGAAAGAATCATTTGCAAATCAACTTTCCCTTATGTCTTGTGGATGCCTGCTCATTACAAAGTAGGGAGGAAGAAGTGAACAGTACATATCTTGATAAATGTCAATATTTCTGAAAATTATACCATTGGAATTAAGTTTTTTTCTTACTCATTAGCCTGTCTCCATGATGAATACATGGCTGATTTTAGCATCCCTGTAACTAATCCCCTTCCTACCAAAAGTCAGTTATGTTATACCATATATAATTCCCACATGAGACCAGTGATGAGCATTTTTTCATGTGTTTGTTGGCCATTTGTCTGTCATCTTTAGAGAAATTGCTATTCAAATCTCTTTCCCACTTATCAATGGAGTTGTTTGCTCTCTCTCTCTGTCTCCTTTATTAATTTGAGTTCCCTATAGATTCTAGTTATCAGTTCTTTGTCAGTTTAATAACATGCAAAAATCTTCTCCCATTCAGAAGGCTGTCAGTTTGCTTTAGTTATGGTACCCTTAGCTGTGTAGAAGATTTTTAGCTTGATCATGTCTCATTTATTTATTTTTGGTGTTGTCGCAATAGCTAAAGGGGTCTTCCTCATAAAATCTTTTCCCAGGCCAATTTAGTCAAGTATTTCATCTCATTCTCTTCTAGAATTTTTATTATTTCATGTCTTAAATTTAAATCTTTTATCCAGTGAAAGTTAATTTTTCTCATGGTGAGAGGTGTGGCTTCAGTTCCAGTCTTCTACATGTGGCTAACCAGTTCTCCCAGCACTATTGTTAAATAGGGATTCTTTTCACCAGTGCATGTTTTGTTCAGTTTGTCAAAGATCAGATGGCAATATTTGGCTAAGCATTTCCACACAGAACTGGAATTAGACAAGGGTGCCCACTGTTGCCATTGTTATTCAACATAGTACCCCGGAAAGTCCTAGCCATTGCATGCAGGCAAGAGAAAGAGATAAAGGGTATTCAAATGAGGACAGAGGAGGTCAAACTCTCACTCTTTGTGGATGATGTGATCTTATAACTGGAAAACCCCAAAGACTCAACTGCAAAGCTCTTAGAAATGATCAAGAAATAGTAATAATGTCTTGGGATACAAACTCAGTGTTCACAAATCAATAACCTTCATATATGCCAACAACAGTCAAACAGAGAATAAAATCAAAGACATGATACCTTTTACGGTAGCTCCAAAGAAAATGAAATACCTGGGAACGTAGCTAACAAAGGATGTGAAGGATCTCTGTAGAGAGAACTATAAAACCCTGAAAAAAGAACTAGCAGAAGACATTAACAATTGGAAGAACACACCATGCTTGTGGCTGGGAAGAATCAACATTGTTAAAATGTCCGTACTACCCAAAGTGATCTGCAGATCTGATGCAATCCCCATCAAAGCACCAATATCATGCATTGAAGAACTTGAAAAAATAGCATTTCATTTCATGTGGAAACAGAAAAACCCCAAATAGCCAATAAAATTTTAAGACATAAAAAAAAAATCTAGAGGCTACATGTTATTAGGCTTCAGGTTATACTATAAATCTAAAAAACTACACCAAGAAAGGGGCTTCAAGGGGAATGGGAGGAAAACCTGCTCTGTGGAACAAGGAAGTCAGGAGGGCCAGTCAAAGCATTTACCAACCGAATGATAGAAAAGGCCAATAATTGCAAAGAAACCAATGAAAGACAGAGGAAGGGTGTTTATACTCCCACACTGCCCTTGGGTGTGTCTCTCTCACCTCACTCCTTCATGAGAGGGACCCACTTCTAACTGTATAGAAGTGCTCTAAACTTTTTCTTTGTTCTTCCGAAATAAAATCTGTTACCCTGAAACTTGTTTGGGTGACTTTTGCTTTCTATCCACACTGTCTGTGCAGCTCCAGTTTTATACTCAGTTTTGACTCACTTTTGATTTCAGTTACTGCCACATCTCAGTTCAAGTTTCTAGCTCAACAGAGTTAGAACCTTGTAAGGGTAATCAGCAATGCTAAAAGCACAGTGTGATAACAACCTCTCCTTGCCTCTGGATATAACCGATCATGAATATCTCGACCCCAGAGAAAAACAACTGGTTCCGCATTCCAACACAACTGCTTACATGCAACCCTGCACGTAGCCCCTCCACTCCCCTATATATTGTCCCAGCAATAAAGGAAGTCGGCTCCAACTTTGCTGACTCTCTTGAACTACAC
>CAUYQV010041474.1:0-22957 GCA_963574575.1 Galagoides demidoff
ACCAGATTTTTTTTTTTTTTTGAGACAGAGCCTCAAGCTATCCACCTGGGTAGAGTGCCATGGTGTCACAGCTCATAGCAACCTCCAACTCCTGGGCTCAAGCGAGTCTCCTGCCTCTGCCTCCCAAGTAGCTGGGACCACAGGCGCCTGCCACAACACCTAGCCATTTTTTGGTTGCAGCCATCATTGTTGTTTGGCGGGCCCGGGCTGGGGATTCGAACCCGCCACCTTAGGTGTACATGGCTGGCGCCTTAGCCGATTGAGCCACAGGCACCCAGCCAGGTGACCAGATTTTAACATTGGTAAAGCGGGACACCATTGACTGGGCGGGGGGAGGTTCTTAATTAAAAATTTGGTCTATATAGAGCAACAAAAATTTTCATAGAACTCAAAAATAGTATTGTAATATGTATATTTTTAATTTCAACATAGGTACAATTTACAAATATAATACATTTTTTAAAAATTATGTATAGGGCGGTGCCTGTGGCTCAAAGGAGTAGGGCACTGGTCCACCTGAGGGACTTTGCCCAGGAGGGGAATAGGGAATTTACATTAGCCTTTTCATTTCCAAATGAAGTTACATTAGCCTCTTCATTCCCAAATGGAGTTACATTAACCTTTTCAGCAGCCGAAGAAAACTGTATATTCCCTTCCCATTGTCCCGCCCTTCCCTAGCTTGTCATGCATTCTTTCCAAAAATTGGGACTTTTTTAAAATGCCGCGGGATGTGGGACAAATTGTTAAAAATCGGGACTGTCTCACCAAAAGCGGGATGTCTGGTCACCTTAAACATAGGTTTATTCAAGTCCTTTGCCCATTTCTTTAACCCAATTAATAAATGGGCATTTGTTGAGTTGTGGGAGTTCTTTATGTATGTTGGATATTAACCCCTTAGCATACATAATGTGACTTGGAAATGTTTCCTCACACTCTATAGGTTGCATTTTCAGTCCATTGATTGTGTCCTTTGATGCATAAAAACTGTTCGTTTGAAGTAGTTCCATTTGTCTATTTTTGCTTTTGTTACCTGTGGTTTTGATATCATAACCAAGAAATCATTGCCAACTTCAATGTCATAAAACTTTTCCCTCTATGGGCTTAATAGCTTTAGGTCTTACATTTAGGTTTTTAATCCATTTTGAGTTAATTTTTGTACAGGTGGCGTAAGATAAGGGTCCGACTTCATTGTTTTGCTTGCAGATATCCAGTTTTCCCAACACCATGTGTTGATGACACTGTCCTTTACTCACTGAGTGGTCAGGGCACCTGTCAAAGATCATGGGGTTTTGGGTAACTATGCTGAACATTAGATATGGATTTGGCTACATTTTCCTGCTCCTTGGAGATCTTTTGTTTTAAAATTGGGTATAAGTGGAGAAGACTATTTCTTTGAAGACTTTCCATAGAAATTATGCTCCACAATAATTAACTGGTAGAAAACAACTTGTGGGTGGCGCCTGTGGCTCAAAGGAATAGGGCGCTGGCCCCATATGCCAGAGGTGGCTGGCTCAAACCTAGCCACAGCCAAAAACTGCAAAATAAATAAGTAAATAATAAAAAAATTTAAAAAAAGAAAAGAAAACAACTTGTCTGATTTTTTTCCCAGGGCCTCTAACTTGGGTCCTTTTAAAAAATAGTCTAAGATACATCAGATTGTATTAGGAATGTGCCAGCAATGATTCTCAAAGTATGGTTAACAAAACCCTGTGGGTTTACAAGACCTTTTCAGAGAATCCCCAAGCTTAAAACTATGTTCATAATACTAGGATATTATTTTCCTTTTTCACTGTGTTGACACCTGTACTGCTGGTACACACAAGTGATGCTGGGTACGATCGCTGGCACCTTAGACTTGAGATAATGACAACTACATGAAATCACTGCATTCTTCATCACGTGCACTTACAGCAAAACCAATTATTAAATACTAAGCCTTGAGTTTGTATATTTTTAATATTCTGTTACAGAGGGGGATGTTCACAGTAAAGTACTTCCACCATACACGCCAAAGTACATGGCTGTCTCAAGGAAAAGCACTGGTGTGATTCAGCTACAATCAAAACTAGCCGCTTAGCTTTTGTTCATAGAATACCACTTTTACCTGAGAGAACAAAAACTATGGTTATTTGGACTTGGACAGTTGACAAACATTTTTCAAAATAAACAAAGTGAACCTGTCAGTTTAAGGAAAACAGCTAAGAGTATTAGTTGCCAATAAGAAACCTTGAGGTTTCAAGTACAAAAATTTTGGAAAAATGTTTATCCACCACTATAAGCTTAGCAGCTTCCCAGTTGTCTCATTAGAAAATTATAGTAGTAATATAAACATGTGTGTGTTTGTTTTTAAAAACCCTAAAATAGAATGTGTCAACATTTGGAAGACTTACAAATTCAATGAACTAATATTCTCTAACTGATGAATATATAATGTTACAAAATCATTCACAGGTAAAAGATTCATTTAAAGCAAATGGATTGTTACTGTTACACAGTATGGAAGGTGAACTGATACACCTTCAGATTCCACAATGCAACTTACCTTTTAGAAACTAGCACTTGTTAAGTTTTGGTGTAGTAACAAAGAATATATAAAGGCTAATGAAATCCTCTTCCCTTTTCTAACTACCTGCCTGTAGTTGGATTTTCTTTTTCTACTTCAGCCAAAACAACATATTACTACAGACTGAACGCAGATGTAGATATAATCCAGCTGCCTTCTATTAAGACAGGCAGTAAAGAGACTGCAAATACAGTAGAACTTACATAGTTGACCACCCCTACCTTGACCACCTCCTTAAGTTGACCCAATTTTCATAGACTAGACATATATACCACATGGACTCAAAGAAGTTCCTTATGTTGACCACCTCCACATGTCGACCAGTTTGTTACAGTCCCTTGAGTGGTCAACCTACAGAGATTCTACTGTATATAAAATGATGCCATATAGCCTATTTGGGGGGGGGGGAGGGGAAATGAAATGTTTTTCAGTAAAAATATTATATATGTGTTAACATGGAATAGGTTTATTATTGTTAGTTTTCATGAATATATATTTTTAAAGTATCTCAGTTTTAATCTCTATTATGAAAAATAATAGCTATAACGCACTTAAATGAGAATCCTAGGAGGGGTCCCTTTAAGAACACAAAGGGGCCACGAGACCAAAACCTTTGAGAAATACTGTACTAGAAATGCTGAAGAACTAAAGGGAGTTCTTTCACGGTGACCCAACATTGGCCTAGGTGGAGAAAAATTTTCAGATAAACTAGAAATCAATATTAATCATTGACAACTTGAAGAATATTCTTTCTAGATGGTGATGGAAAGTGGAGATTGGCTGGTCGGTGGAGACCTTCAGGTGCTGGAGAGAATAAAGTGGGATGACGGGCTGGACCAGTATCGCCTGACGCCTCTGGAGCTCAAACAGAAATGTAAAGAAATGAATGCTGGTATGTCGGCCTGCTCTGGCGCACGTGTTAATACTCCTCACTGCCGTCGGATAAAAAATTGAGAGCAGGAATCAGCATTTTTAAAGTTTAGAAATTTTTTTTTTTTTTTGGCCGGGGCTGGGTTTGAACCCGCCACCTCCAGCATATGGGGCCGGCGCCCTACCCTTTTGAGCCACAGACACGGCCCGTTTATAAAGTTTAAAAAAAACCTGAAAACATCTTTTATGGGAATATTCATGATAGAGAGACTGTTTTATAAAGGTGTGATACACTCATGTTTTGGAACACTGCAGCAGTTAAAAATATGCATTGCCACAGAAAGACCTCAAGTGTGTTTATTAAGTACAAAAGCAAATTGCAGAACAATATGCGTAGCATAATGGCACTTGGAAAATAGAATACAATGTAATCATCGTTTTAAAAACTCAACCTACTTGTGTGTGTATAGAAGCAGAAAAGTCTCTGGCAGCATGTGCACCAAACTGCAGATGATAGTGGCTACCTCTGGGGATACAGTCGGATCAAGGGGAAGATTTTCACTCTTTATTACTATACATTAGTAATATATAATATATAATATACAAGAGGGAGCAAAAGCAATGAAAGAATTACTGGTGATTTATATATTCTATTTTGGGCTTTTCTGGTTTTCCCAAGTTTTCCATAATGGATATACAAAAATTATATTAGAAAAAAACAAACTCATGCTCTCAGGTGTCCATCACTAAGTGGAGTTATTTTGAAGTTTTCTTTAAAGCAGCGGTTCTCAACCTTCCTAATGCTGCAACCCTTTAATAGAGTTCCTGTGGGTGCCGACCCACAGGTTGAGAACTGCTGCTTTAAAGCAATTTTTTTTTTGTCAGTAGATTATTGAGCCTTGCACAGGCCAAGGAAAGCATTCCTCATGATTATTCACTTACCTGGGACAGTGAAACTCAAGCAGGGTATAAGAGGACTGGTTAATGCTGTCCCTGCCTGAGGCTTGGTTTGCAGGAAAGGTCCTGGCAAAAAATGTTTTCATTCCTGAGTCAGGCTTTCCCTATAAGGCCTCTGGCCTTTGCATCCCAACTTTGTCTGAGCAATCCAGCCTTGGTTAGTACAGCTGAGTAACACCCCCAAAGACACAGGTGAATTCTCCAGCAGATTATCAAAAGCAAGTGGATTCAATGCAGGTCTGAATGACATACATAGCTGCATCGTGCTTCTCTGTTCTGTGGACAGGTGACGCCAAGTGTTTCTCTGACCTTGGCTTTTGTGCTTTCCTTTCCCAGATGCGGTGTTTGCATTCCAGCTGCGCAATCCTGTCCACAATGGCCATGCTCTGTTGATGCAGGACACTCGCCGCAGGCTCCTAGAGAGGGGCTATAAGAACCCCGTCCTCCTCCTCCACCCTCTGGGCGGCTGGACCAAGGATGATGACGTGCCTCTGGACTGGCGGATGAAGCAGCACACAGCTGTGCTGGAGGAAGGGGTCCTGGATCCCAAGTCCACCATTGTTGCCATCTTTCCATCCCCCATGTTATATGCTGGCCCCACAGAGGTGAGCCCTTCCCTGAGCGAGGCTATGGCACTCAGCAATGCAGGCTCAAACTTTACTTACAAGAGTAACTGAGTCTCTGGGATCCTTTCTTCTTCCTCATGAGCAGATTCTGGAATGTTCTACTGTCCGTTCTTTATCCAACCTAATTATGTTTCCATTTAGTATTTGAAAAATGCTGGAAACATCAAACCAAACCTATTATGCATTGCCTTTGAGAATATAGAGGTTGGTATGTGAAGGTGGATAATGGAGCTGGGTAATGAAGCTTACCTGGATACAGGGCAAGTTGTATCTAACGTAATATTCTGCTCCAAGAAGTACCAATTACTCTAAGGGATTCATAATGACCTGTAAGCTTCATTAGAAGGGGAGGCCTTTAAAAGATGAATGTCTCCCTTTCATCATAACACTGAGGCTACAAACTTGATTTGAACAAGTTTGTGGCAAGTATGATGAACTGAAAGGGTCTCAACCCTTTCGAATGCCCTACGCTGAGTTTAACGAATTAATTCTCTTTGCATCAAAGTTCCAGACTCCTAGCTCTCCTCTCCATCCTGTGTATTTCTGTCTGAGCTTTAAAAGGGACAAAAGTGCTGTGTTGAACTGGAATCAATGTCTGCATGTGAAAAGCAATGAGCTCGTTCGTGGCAGTCTGATAATGAGATACTGGAGTAATTTTTTAAAACTGTGATTTATTCTGAACGAGAAGGCACTGGAAAGTAAAATTCACAGTTATAGTGAATGATAAGAGCTGAGTGTTCCTGGGCTGCTACCCTGTTTGGAGAAGGGCCGGCAAATACCACCTTGAATGCTAAGAGGGAAAATTGTTTTTTTTTTTGAGACAGAGTCTCACTTTGTTGCCCTGGGTAGAGTGCTGTTGCATCATAGCTCACAGCAGCCTCAGACTCTTAGGCTTAGGTGACCCTCTTGCCTCAGCCTCCCAAGTAGCTGGGACTATAGTTACCCATCATAATGGCTGGCTATTTTTAGAGATGGGATCTCATTCTTGCTCAGGCTGGGCTCAAACTTCCAAGCTCAATCCAGCGTGCTAGGATTCGAGGTGTGGGCCACCTGAGAATTCTTATCCTTAAAGCTCCTGTCCTACCCAACATAACCAAGCATGACAGCATGGAGTCTTAGAACTTCACCAAATTTCTTACTACTCTTAGGTGACCCACCTCAATTACTTTTAAAGCAGAATAAAGGCGTCTCTGTAAACAAGGACCTCCCCAACATGATGACCAGCATGTCCTTTATGTGACGTTTCCCAGGTCCAGTGGCACTGCAGGGCCCGGATGATTGCAGGGGCCAATTTCTACATTGTGGGCAGGGACCCTGCAGGAATGCCCAACCCGGAAACCAAGAAGGACCTGTATGAACCCACTCATGGGGGCAAGGTCTTGAGCATGGCCCCCGGCCTCACGTCTGTGGAAATCATTCCATTCCGAGTTGCTGCCTACAACAAAGTCAAAAAAGCCATGGACTTCTATGATCCAGCAAGGTAGGATTTCAGAATGTTCAGAGGAACATTCTTTCTTTTTTTTTTTTTTTGAGACAGAGTCTCACTCTGCTGTCCTGGGTTGAGTGCTGTGGCATCATCATAGCTCACAGCAACCTCAGACTCTAGGGGTCAAGCAATACTTTTGCCTCAGCTTCTTGAGTAGCTGGGACTCCAGGCACCTGCCACACGCCTGGATATTTTTTGGTTGCAGCCATCGTTGTTGTTTGGCGGGCCCAGGGCCGCATTCAAACCCACCACCTCAGGTGTATGTGGCTGGTGCCTTAGTCTCTTGAGCCACAGGCCCCAAGCCATAGCTTGAACTTTTTAAAGATTATGCAGTGAGGGTTGCCTGAGTATTTGCAGCAAGACATGATTTTTTGTTTTTATCATTTTTGTAGTATATGTTTTAATACTAAAAGAATACATTTTGGACCAGTTAAAAAGTGTGAATACATTTTTCTTTTAGCCTTAGAATATTACCGCATCATCAGAATACTGGAGGGTTCTTTGTGGCAGTATTAGTGAAAAAATCATCAATGCCATGGAATAAACGTCAGCCAAAGGTGAGTTTTGTTTCTTTTTCTCAAAATAACATAATATTTCATTTGTGCTTTTAAGACAAAACCTAAAACCTAGGAGTTTAGTGGGACAAGTGGAGAGCTTGAACAAGTAGGGGATTCGTTTTAATTGCAAGGTTTTTCCCTAAAGTGAACATTTCCTAGGGTATAGTTAGGTGGAAAGACAGTGTCTGGGGGATGCTCTGTGGCTCCAACAAGCCCTCAGCTTCTGGGTCCGGCTTCCAGTGGGTGCTTGGTTTGGCCACTGGCAGAGCCCCTGCTGGCTGCAGGCAGGGCTGGCTTCACCTTGGCTGTGAGGAGTGATAAAGACTGTGTTTGGGCCTGGCTAAAAATGTGTGGCCCGACCTGTTGCAGTGAATGTAAATCTGCCTGCCAGTTCCTTTCTGAGGCAGGCCGAGAAGTGCACCCTTGGCACAGAGCTGTTGGGTATGAACTGTCCTCACCTTCACACTGGAGGGCGTGAATATATTAGTCCTACAGAGCCTTCCATGATTCTATGTAAGTCTGAAAATGTTTATTCTTTAAGATCCATGCTTGAAAATAGGACAAATAACACTTAGCTTTTGGAGAAACAAAAGGAAGCAATCCTCACAGAGCTCCAGCTGTTTTCTGGGGCACGGCTCGTCTGGATCAACATCTGAACGCACAGCTCTGACTGGGAAGGGAGAGACTTCACACTTCTGGGGCATGTCACTGGGGCTTTTCTGTGAGTTAGAAAGTGTTTCACTCTGAGGCCGGGAGTTTCACGAGGTGTCTTAACTCTGACGAATCCTAAATTCCCTTTTCAGGAGTAGAGCAGTGGACCCTTAGAGCAGCACTTTAGGAAGTAGAATTCAAACCTCATAAGTAAGCCGGACACAGTGTGTGTATCACACTTGTAATCCTAGCACTCTGGGAAGACGAGGTGGGAAGATTGCTTGAGCTCAGGAGTTCAAGACCTGCCTGAGCAAGAGCAAGACCTCATCTCAAGGCCTACTGTGGTGGGCACCTATACTCTAAGTACTCAGGAGGCTTGAGCCCAGGAGTTTGAGGCTCTGAGCTAGGACACCACAGCGCTCTACCCAGGGGACAGAGTGAGACTCTTGTCTCAAAAAAAAAAAAACAAAAAAACCCACATAAGTAAATTTTGTAGTAGCCTTGTTAAAAAATTGAATTTTTTTTTTTTTTTGAGACCGTATCACTGTGGCCCAGGTTAGAGTGCCCTGCTCCTTGTGTGTAAATGAACTTCTTCCCTCTGACAGCTGCAGGGTAAGTCTGCAGAGAGCCGAGAAACCTCACAGTTGAGCCCTGCAGATCCCCCAGAAGGGAAACCTGCAGACCCCTCCACCCTGGAAAGCCAGTCGGTCACTGGGACTGGTGACACAGAGATAATTCAAACATCTGAGAATTTAGAGAATAATGGCAGCAAGAAAGATGGCGTGTGTGGGTAAGAGAAAGGGTTGGTAATGATCTAGTGTTTGCTCAGCCTCTTGGAGTAAGGGGGACCCCCTCTGGGGCTGGGAGGGTGTGTGTGAGAGCAGCGGGCACCCTGAAGTGCAGTGTGAGGGGGCGGCTCGGGTGGGCAGTGTCAGCGTCTGCTTCCTGCTGCAGGACCCCCCCGCAGGCTGCATGAGCACGGGGAGGGGGGATGCTTTTGGTGTTTATATCCCAATCACAGATTTGTTTGTCTTACCCTAATTCCTTTTTTAGTCCTCCTCCTTCAAAGAAAATGAAGTTATTTGGATTTAAAGAAGACCCATTTGTGTTTATTCCTGAGGATGACCCGCTTCTTCCCCCTATTGAGTAAGGGTTCCTTCAGTGCCCTAAACTTGTCTGTGAGGAAATTTACTCCGGGGCAGAAGTGTGTGCTGACCCCAATTGGCTGTTGTTTCATGTTTAGCACCATGTGGGATTTTTTTAACGTGTTGGAGCAGGAAGGCACCTTAGGGCTGGTTTATTCAACCTTTCAATTTAAGGTGAAGAGAAAGCTTTACACAAAAAGAATGTGTAAAAATGATAGGTGAAAAAACCAGGACTGTGATTCTGCACGTGAGCTGCCCAGTCAGGATCCTGAGCATAAATGTCCTCATGGCGCTGAGGGTGCAGTGGCCAGGCCCACCTGGTTCAGAGCCTGCTGAGGAGCTAAGAGTGGCGGGTGGCGCTGTGTAGGCAGAGCATGGGGAAAGTGCTCAGGAGACAGGCTCAGGTGTTTCTAGTGTGTCTTTACCAGAGTGGCCACTGTGCTGTCTTTTGGGTAATTGGTCCTTTGCATCAGTCTCAGAACAAGTGCCCACAGGTTCTCATCACTGGAGTAGCTGCTGATGCAGAGAAGCTGTGCTTGTTAATGTAGGTCCCAGGTTGAACTGGGGGTTCCTAGTGGGGGGGATGAAGCTCAGGGTGCAGGGTGGAGCCCGCTGCCCCCGCACCACACTGCAGGCTGTAGGAGAGAGGGTGTTTAGAGATAGTCTACCAGGTTGTGAACTAGTATGAACTCTCTCTCTTCAGTGTTCTAAACCAAAGCACTCTTTGGTTTACAGGAGATTTTATGCATTGGATCCTTCTTTCCCAAAGATGAATTTGTTAACTCGGACTACGGAAGGGAAGAAGAGGCAACTGTACATGGTTTCTAAGGAGCTGAGAAATGTGCTGTTGAACAACAGTGAGAGGATGAAGGTGCCTGATGGGGAACGGGCATGCAGCCTCCCTGCCTGTAGTGGTGACTGGGGGCCCCAAGCCTGCCCTGTGGTCTCAGAGCAGTTGGTCAGCATGGGGCTGAGCAGTCCCACTAGGTCCCTCCTGAATCTGGTGGCCTGTGTCCTTCCTCAGACGTGCCCCTGTCCTCTAGACAAGCCTCCGTGTGGTTCTCACAGCTTGGCCTCCTGGGAGAGGGCATAGGGTCTGGGGACTGCAACTGCCACTGCTCCTGTGGCCCTTGTGATTTGTCCTCTTAGATGGTTTCCTTAGAACTTTGGCACTTTAGGGCCCCTTCTCCATTTGTGTCACCACACTCTGAAGGTATTACCCCCTTTACCTGTTTGTTTAATGTAGCAGGTCACTAATGCTCTAGGGTATCCTCAGAGTGAGAACAGTTTCTGTAATGATCCTAAGACAAGATCTGCATTTTCACTCATCTCTTGGGGCTGACTTGTGACTTGCCTTTGGTAGCCCATGAAGTGTGTGCATACATATTCTTGGGTTTTCAAAGTTCCCTGGTTTTAATTTCTGCTGTGGTGACAGTCTGTACCTGTGAGCCACATGCACAGAGGTGGCTCTTGGAACCCTAGTCGGAGGCAGGGACTTCTTGGCGATTTCCTGTTCCTCCTCCCCACAGCTTTGCATCCTCACAGCCGAGGGATTTTTGGTTGTCCTGAGTATGTGCATGTTTCAGCTGATGTTTTCACTTACAGGTTATTAACACAGGGATAAAAGTCTGGTGTCGAAATAACAGTGGTGAAGAGTTTGATTGTGCTTTCCGGTTGGCACAGGAGGTAATTTGGGAACTTGATTAACACAAGCCCTGAATCTCCAGGACACAGTCGTGAGTCCACTGGGCTTCATAGCGGCCAGCGCCTGCTTGCAGGTGCAGGTGGCCACACTTCCTGGGCACTGGCTTCCTCGTGGGGGGGGTGTGTAGTGAGGCCTGGGCACAGGAGTCCCTGAGAGCGGGTGATTATTGTCATTCACAGTAGTGTCCTAGAGACTTTTCTTTTTATTTCCACAGGGAATATATACATTGTATCCATTCATTAATTCAAGAATTATTACTGTGTCAATGGAAGATGTTAAGATACTATTGACTCAGGAAAATCCATTTTTTAGAAAACTCAGCAGTGAAACCTACAGTCAAGCCAAGGACCTGGGTGAGCAGTTTGAGTTGTGTGACTCAGATTACCTTTATAGGGACAGTGAAAAAAGTGTGTGGGTTTTTGGCACATTGAGCATATGTTTTAGTACACTGTAGCTCTTTTTTAATTGATTACATCAGTTTTCAAAGGTTTTTGTGGAAACCTGATTGACTTCTTGAAATAGTCAGATCACAGGCATCCCCTAGGGGCTGCTCTGTGTCCCTGGGCCCTGGGGAGAGCGCCTGGTGTGGCCTGGCAGCCTGCGTGAGCCCTCGAGGTATTTGGGGCAGGCCTGTGTGCGCAGCCCCGCCCAGGCTCCTGCTCCACGGCCTGTCAGTGTCCGCAGGTCCCTGGTGCGCAGGTCCATCTGTGTTGCAAGGTTTGCAGGGGACGAGACCAGCTACCGCCAGTATCTGGGTCTTTGGTTAACTCATTGTTAAAGGAAAATAACACAGCCCAGTGTCCCTTCTGCTAGCTGGCTGGGCAGGCTGCTGGTGCGTTGTTGTTTTTACACTTCATAAACTTCCCTTCAGATCACTCCAGGGACGTTCCACCTAAGTGGGGAAGATGATTTTGCCAAGCTATGCTAGTTGTGTTTTCCTCTTGTTCTCATTCTTGTTTATTTATTACGACTTACTATTCAGTGTTTCTGACTCGGCCTGATGAAACCACATGCCGGGGGTACTGCAGTGGTGTGGTCGAGGCTCGAGCCTGTGCAGCCTGAGCTGTGCGTGTCGTCTGCTTCCTGCAGGCGTCTCCTCAGGCGACAACCACAGTTTAATGTAGAGATTATTTTAAGGAATGAGGGAACTGTTTGTACTTGTTCCCGTAAATCCTATGTTTAGGTGATTGTGGTATTATTTTTGACTATTTTTGTGTATTTCATGCTGTTCCTGGGAGTTCGTGCTATGATTTGTTTTATCTCAGATTTTGAGAATTGATCAGTAGTGAACTCCCAGCCTCCCTGCCACCCCGAGTGACTGTAAGTCACTTCACCTTAAACCCTGAAGGTTCTTGCTTTGGCCCTCCTCCAGGGCGTTCTCAGCGCCCTGCCAGGACTTGGCTTCATGCTCAGAAGGCCTGTCCTTCCATCCAGGTCCTCGAGCTGAGGCTGTGATTTGTTCCCCCTCTTGTCGAAGTGCTTCACAGCACTGCGCACATGAACATGGTGTCTTAGGTGCCCCACCCGAAAAGCTGGCAAACGTGTATCTGTTTCTCTTCCAGCAAAGGGAAGCATCGTGCTGAAGTATGAACCGGATCCGACGTAAGTCACCGTGTGCCTGGTCAGCTGTGTGGGGATGGGTTGGTGGGGAAGTCATGCGGGAGGGTGGAGCTTCAGGAACTCAGGGCCTTTTAGGATTGTTCCCAGAAGGTAGGACTGTGAGCACCTCAGGCCTGGAATATTCTTGTAGGTCTTCGTGAAGGTACATTTTAATAAAACACTTTGGCCAAATATGTTCTTACTTAGAGAATAAAGTGTGTAGTGCTTATTCTTTAAGCATTAGAATTTCAGTTTCTATCTAATGCAGAGTGAATGTAAAGATTGGGCAGTTCAGTGAGGTTGCGTTCCTGGTTGCAGTCTGCGGTTGATACAGCGTGTGCTGGTCACCTGCACACGTCAGCTGGGGTGTGGGGTGCACGGTTACAGGCGTGGTCTCCCAAGATCCTCACGGGAGTCTTTGGAGCAGTAGGTGCTGGTGTCGGCAGCACTTGCCAGGTGGGGACACCAGGGAGCAGCCTTACGGGGCTTGCCGGGAGCACCTTGGCTCAAAAGAGTGTCAGCATCAGGAGCTCACCAATGACAGCTGCATCATTTGTAAGAGGAGGAAATAAAATGGGGTAAAGGGCTGAGTGGGTTTGGGAGGTGGTTGGGGAGAGCCATGGGGCAGGTTTTCTTGGGAAGTCAGCATTGGATCTCGGGCTGAAGGATGAGCGGTAACTGCCCAGAGATGCCCTGAGGCCGGGGCGGGTTGGGTGGCCATGTGGTGGGGATATCGTGGCATGGCCATGAGGGAAGGAAAAAGCACAGTAAGGCGGGAGCCCCTGCCTGGCCAAGTACTTGTGAAGGGCGGCCTGCATGGTGGACACCAACTCCTCCTCTGCTTGGGGTGGGGGCCGAGTGGGTTGCTGCACATGGGGAGCAGGGACGACGTGTGCCCAGCAGGGCTCACTGCATACCAAGTAGATGAAGCTCTGGGTGTTGAAGGGTTGTGTGGGTCCCACACCTGCCGTGTGCTCACCCACATAGTGACTTTGGGAAAGTCACCTGGCTCCAAGGAGAATGTGAGGAGCATGGGAGAAATGTCTCTCGCTCATTTGTGTGGGGGAGCGGGCAGGACTTGATGCTGGAGGAGGATGGATGTGTTAGCACTGGAGGGGCTTGGACTCCACAGGGGTAGGGGCTGCTCAGTGGAGGGAAGGCCTGCCCAAGGGCATTGGTTTTATTTGGGACATAGGGTCACAGGTTCAAATGTTCTCCTAGTAGTTTTGGTGGTTTTGTAGGTATTTTTGTTTTTTAAGAGGTTGCACATACATCTCTTTAGATGCTGTTTTGAGAATGCTCACCACTTACAAGGCACTACTTTGTTTGTAGGAATCCCGATGCTCTTCAGTGTCCCATTGTGTTGTGCGGATGGCGGGGAAAGGCCTCCATTCGAACGTTTGTGCCCAAGAATGAACGGCTTCATTACCTCAGGATGATGGGGCTGGAGGTGTTGGCAGAAAAGAAGAAAGAAGGGGCCAGTGAAGCAAATGACAGTACAGGCGATGCTGGGCAGCCGGAGGGCGAGGTGGGCAAGGAGCAGAGCACAGAGGCCGAGGCCGGCAGCTCGGACGCTGCAGACCGTGACCCAGACGCAGCGGGCTGTGACCCACCTGGGGCCGAGCCATCCCGGTGAGCAGGCCCAGGCAGGTCTGCACCTTAGTCAGCATCTTCGGAAACCAAATCCAGAACTATTTTGACATAGAAAATGTGTATTTTTGATGCAGACCTATTGGGTGATAGGAACGGTCAAGTAGTTGCTGCTTTGGTGTGGCGCTTACAGCGGGACCCTTTGGGCACCTTAAAAGTTGCTCATTTTATCAGTGTTTGGTGCCCTTGGCCAAGGTGGATCTGGCGCGTCTGTTGCTGGTAATTGACTTTCACTGTTAGTCATACTTACGTCAAGAAATAAAACTCCTGTAGAAATTTCAGGTACATTTTATTAAGCCTATATTGGTCTTATAGTCCAGTATTTTTTTAATTATTATTTATAGAAAGAATCTGTACCTATGAATTGTTGGGAAACTATAGTATGAGCTTTAACAGTCGTATCTGGCTACACAGTAGCCATGTGACGTGAATATGCAGAGGGGCTTCTTTGAGGCCTCAGATGACGTCTGTGCCTTTTGTAATAAAGGGTAAAACAAAACATTTCTCAGAGGAAGAGCTGTATCACGAATTGTTATACTAATTATGAGGAGATTTTATGTACTTTTATTGAATGAAGTGATTTGCAGTTTTTATTTTTAAATGGGATTTGGGATCCTTGGAATATTTAAATAAAGTTATTAATAATGTGTATATGCGTACAACTTTGGTTTTTGCTCTCAGGGGGCAGAAAGAACAATTTTTTTTTTTTTTTTTGCTAAAAGACAGTTTGGAATTGCAGCCTCCTTTTTTTAACTAGCAAAAGCCGTGAAGCCGGTCAGCCGTCTGGCAAGAAGCATCACTCTGGCCGCTTTCCTATGGCACGGCCCTCCTCTGCCTGGAGATGTAAGACAGACTAGGGGGACAGAGGGAGGTCTCCAGGCCTGGGGCAGGTTCCCTCAGGACTGGCTGGTGGACCTGTCCTTGATGCTGACGGGAAGGAGCTGCCAGGCCACCTCAGTCGGTCACACTCAGTGACTGGTTCTGGGGTTGGTGACACAGTTTATCAAGACAATTTTAAAACTCTGGTGCCTTGCAGCAGCGTGGTGGGTGGGCCTCCGGGACAGCACCTGGCCTCAGTGGTCACCAGTGCAGTTTAGGTGATCAGTCTGTGCAGACACAAACTGCACATCACATTGAGCTGATTTGTCTCTGGGTCTGTTTTGAAAAACTTTCTAACTCGTGGCATTAAGAGCTGTCTGCCCTTCACCTTCACTCTCACGTGCATTGCCCTTTTTTACCTTCGAATGGGCGTCTCTGAGTGTCTGTCTGTCTGTGTGTATATGTGACTCAATCTTTTCTGAACCATTTGACAGCTGACTGCAGACAGGTACCCCTTACTACTTTGGTGTGTCTGTCCTGTAAGGAAAGCCATCTTAACTACTTACAGCACAAGCATCAGCAGGAACATTTGGCATAAGGTCACAGCTAACCAGTGTGGTTTGCCTTTGGCTGTCTTGTCTCTTGAGTTTACTCTCATCTGGAGTAAGTCTCAGTCTGTGGAGACCTAGACAGTTTGAGGATTACAGGCTAGTTATTCTGCAGAATGTTCTTCAGTTCTGGTGTTTTGGTCTAACGTTTCCCCATGATTATCCATTTTTGGTGAGAATAACACAGAGACGTGTGGTGTGAGGAGGCTCAGGATGTTGACTGCTCCTTGTACTGTTGCTAGTTTTACTCAGCTAAAGTGGTGCCTGCCTTCCATGGTCCTCCATGTTAGTATTTTCAGGGAGATGTTTCAAGATTATTCCTGTTTCACATCAAACTTTTAACTATCAACTTTGGCATCGCCTGATTATTTTTGTCTTAACCAGTTTTTACTGTGTAGCTGCAAAATAACAATTTTCTGCTTTATCTTCCTTCATTATTAGATTTCATTCTGCATGCATTAAGCACCTTCCCTATTTCTTTATTCATTTATATCAGTACAGAATCAAGGATCCTTATCTTTTTCAATTGGGTCTAATCTATTAACTGTCATTTATTTTGATGCTCCACCTGAAAGGCCAGCCAGTGGGAGCTGCTTCTAGTTGGTCCCAGTGTCCTATGTGCTCCCGTATCATCCTACTTTCTGGGACAAGAGAGATCCTGGAGGGATCCAGGGCTCTTATATAGAGTTTGATAGTAAGCCACCAAGATCTGGTGGTAGATGTGTGCGTTGCCACTGTGGGGTCCTTTCTCACAGACGTCTAAGGGGGCGTAACCTGGCAGTAAATGTTATTGTGTGTGCACTTACATGTGGTCATCCACTGGTGTCCACGGGGATTGGTTCCAGGACCCTCTGCGAATACCCAAATCCATGGATACGCAAGTCCCTGATGTGAAATGATGCATGTTTGTACATAATGTCTGCATTTCCTCCTATAGATGTGACTTAAAATACCTAATACAGGTAAATACTGTGAAAATATAGTGTATGGTTGAGGGAAATGACAAGGAAGAATCAACAGGTTCAGTGCACATGAGACCATGCAGTTTTCATGTATTTTCCACCTGCAGTTGCGTGAACCCACAGGAGCAGAGCCCCTGGATACTGAGGCCGACTGAGGACATCTGCGTAGTTCACCTGTGTTCTTAGCCTCGTTGAAGACCACATCACGTGGTGCCTCCAGTTCAGCAAGTGCCGGTTTCCTGCAGGCACCGCCCCTCTGTGCTCATGGCTCTGTGGTAGAGTACCCTCTGTGGCACTGAGCTGCATGCCCAGATTTCCCCATGGTTTCTACATAATTGTTCAAATCTCACATATACTAATTCCCCACTTTTAATGAGGCCAATACCTCAGGCTCTGGCACTCCACAAACTCACTGGGTGTGTCATAGTCAAAACTCTATCACCCTTCCTCCACCCACTGTCTAGCGACACTCGCTGCCACTGTCCCTAGACTGAGGGTGCTGGGCACAGAAGGGATCGGTGCCGCCTAGGTGCAGAGATGTGTAGTGACTGCATGCCTGTCTCCCTCAGTCCCAGGACGTTTAGGGTGGCAGACCATGGTCTCTAGAGGGGGATCCTGGAAGAAGCTTCTCTGGGGAACCTGTGTAGCTCTAGAAAGGCTGTAATGATAGTGGTTTCACAGATTCCCAGAGAATGGACTTCTGTCCCCCAGCAGGGGCACTCAGAGATGGCCAGTAGCTCCCAGGTGCATTACCATACATCTGAGAACAGCCTCCAGCTTTGAATATAGAGATCGGAGCAAACAAAGCAAGTAGCAAGAAGTACAGACTACGCAGGGAGAAAAGTTGTTTAAAAATCCTGTTTATTGATAAATAAGGTGGAAATGATTGATGCTGGTGTATGGCTAAGCCTAATGAGACTTTGAAAAACAAGAGAAGGATATTCTTACATGAATTCTTCCATTGAAGTCCTTCCACCCATGCCTTCCCCTCCCTCCCTCCTTCCCTGCTCTCAACCCACTCCCCCCCCTTGCCTCCCCTGCTTTCCTTCCTCTCTCCCCTGCTCCCTAGTCCCCCTTCCTTTGCAGTGGTGTCATTGTCATCACATTGCAATCTCCAACTCCTGGCTCAAGCCACCTCTGGCTTGGCCTCCCGGAATGCTAAGAGTATAGGTGTGGGCTACTGGGCTTCTTTCTCTAGTTTTAAGCAACACTCTGGCAAGGATCTGATTGCCAAAGAATGCAATGCAGAAAAGACATTGAAGGATTTTTCGCTCCTACCCAGACAGGCTTCTTGGTGCCCAGGGCCTCTTGAATTCCTCCCCTGAGTCTAGAATAGTGGTTGCCTCATTGTGGGTGGGGTATAAACAGGAGACAAACTTTTCACTTACAACCCTTTGAATTTTGCAATACTTGGAAGATGAGTAAATTTCCTAAAAAAGAATGACAAGCATAGCATTAACTCAACAAGTTAACGTTGCACCCTTGCAGACATGTGGATGTGTCTGCAATGTTGTTGGAGGCAACATGGTTTGTCACAGTCCCTGACATCCGCAGCCAGGGCACTGGGATGTGAATGGTACAGGGACACTGAGTGGAATGCTATGGCCACCAAAGGAGTTGAAGCAGCCGTGTCCTGGAGACTAGTGGTTGATGAGAGAGAGGAAGGCAAAGAGGAGGGAAGTGTCCACTCTGCTGCCATTTGTGTAATGGGGACATAGTCGGTTGCCTGGGGTGGGGGGCGGGACAATCTACTGCAGCCTCAGGCCAAGATTCAGAAAAAGATTTTAAATACAGATGCTCCTCAACTTATGACAGATTGTATCCTGAGTCAAAAATGGATTTAATATTCCTAACCTGCCAAACCTCACGGCCCGGTTGTCCTGCCTTAAAGGTGCTCAGAACACTCGTGTTAGCCTGTGGTTGGGAAAGGCACCTGGCAGCGTAGCCCACTGGGGCAGCCCCTACAGGGGATGGTGGTTTCCTCTGGCGCTAGCGCGGCTGACAGGCTGCAAAGAAACCATGGCAGGTCACTAGCCCAGGCAGAGTTCACAATTTGAAGTCGGCTTCTACTGAATGTGCACATCTTCGCACCATCCACAAAATCATAAGTCAAACCATAAGTTGGGGGTGGTCTGTATTGAACCATGGGAATCTTAGACCTATTTAACAAATAGATAAATGACAAATGATGTAAGAGAGACCCGGGCAGATGTGAGTCTGGAGAGCGAAGTTCTTAATGGGCATCCCTGTTCTTTGTGTGTGTGTGCATTTCACATGAATGAAACAGTTTACGTGTCCTTACACATTCCACTTTAGTAAATGGAACTCCATTCTTGGAGCACTGGTCTGTGTCTGTCGCTCACTTTGGTGAAAGCTCAGCAGCCAGCTGGAGGGCATGGCCTTGTATGTGCCTCTGTGACGGCCCGGAGGTCCCTGCCTCCAGGAAGCCCACCCTTGTGCATTTCTAGGCCTTCTGGCTATACCTAGTGACTGGCTTCCAATGCACAGAATGACGAGAGTGGTGGGTGGTATGTCCAAGTGAGCTGAGGGAAGACTGTGGCTTCTATCATGCTGGTGGCACTCTCTTACACAGTGCCTGGGGTCCCCAAGATCCACCTCTGGGTTTGATTGATTGTAGGAGTCCCAGGACTCAATGTCCGGTCACACAGCTGTGATCTGTTACAGTGACGGGCTTGTAAACGCAGCAGAGGGAAAGGCACAGGGTGACCCATGGAGAAACCAGGATCAGCTTCCAAGAGTCCTCCCGGGGAGGCACATGGGCACACTGAATTCATGCAGTCGGTCGTGATGGCACATGCAAAATGCTGTCTGCTAGGGTAGCTCCTGAGACCTGGAGTCACGTGCCACCTTCTGTTGGCACCTCCAATGTCCAGACTCCCTGGGGAAGCAGGTGTTCCAAGTGCTGCTGGCACAGACAGCTGAGGCACAGCAGACCGCGCTCTAGCTGTAGTGGGAACAGTCCCAAGCTCCCAGGTGCCAGCCACAGAGACCTTGCACCCAGGCCTGCCACGTGGTGCCCCAACCACGGGGAGATCCAGGTACATGGTGCTTCAGCACCCCTGCCTTCTGTGTCAAAATGTGGGGAATCCAGGAACTGAGGCCTTCAGGCTGACAGCTCAGGAGCCACTGAATCCTGCCCACAGTCCTATAAGTGAGCTTGGAAGTGGAGCCTTCCCTAGTTGAGCTTGGATGTGTCTTTCTCAACAGACCTAGAAGCTGAGACCCAGCTAAGCCAGGCCGGCAGTCCTGGCCTACAGATAGTGAGACACTAAATCCTGCTTCAAGGCACTAAACGCTGGGATGATTGATTACAAAGACAGACAACTGATGCAGTCCTTGACTGTGGGACCCTGAGCAAGTTTCTTAACATCTCCGGGCCTGCATTTCCTTACCTGTAGGATGGGCACAGTGGCAGCCCCACTCCATAGTGTGTGCTGAGGACTGGAGCAATGAGAACAGCATCACAGTGAGAGCGGTGAGAACAGCATCACGGTGAGAGCGGTGTGAACAGCATCACAGTAGTGAGAGGGGTGAGAACAGCATCACAGTGAGAGCAAAGCTTCCCAGCCTGAGCTTCAAGGTGGAGGCTGACCGGCTGGGAGCGCGAGACAGTGCGCTTACTGATGATCGCTCGTCTCTCCTTTTGCTGGCGAATAAAACCTTCTGATTGGAGAACTGAAGACGAGGGAGTGGGGTGTGTAGAGCTTTTCATCACTCTCACGTATTCTGCTGCTGCAGCATCTGTGACGCTAGTGGGGACTAGTGTCCATCACAAGGTCAAAGCCCGAGAGTCAAGTCGTGTCACGTGGGTCATACATCCTCATGCGACTTTCTGTCAGTTTGAGAAGGAGAGGTTTCCGTACCTCTGCCCAGCTGTCCACGGTACCGGTTCCCGCGCAGCAGGAAATGTGGAGTTATGTAACTGAGAATTGTCAGTTTCAAATATCAACATTTATCTCCTCCCTCTCCCCTCCTCAAAAGTCAAACTTTAGTATCAAAGGTTATTCTAAACCAGTGAATGAAAACCTAACAGAAACTGGAAAACATTGTCCTGTCTTCACGCTATCCAAGTACCTGGGAGTTGATGGAAATTTGTGTTCTAATTCGGTTATTTAGAAGATTGTGGTTGGCCTTACAACAGCTAGCTTTGCTTTTTACAATCAGCAAATTCTGTGTTTGTTTTTTCAGTTGGATTGATTTTGTTTACAAGTATCATTTCTGAATATCAAGATCTCTAAAAATTTCAACCAACTGTAAAGAATGATAGCTACACAAACAATATAAAGGCCAGGGCATGTACTGGTGGGTACAAGCAGACCAGCACACAGGGTGGCTTGACTGATCATCACGGCTGATTATGGCTATGATCAGCACTGTACATTTGCATATTACCATGTGTTAGAACTTGTTAGATGAACCCATCTTTGGAAGCCAGATTCCCTGGGGCACAGACTCCATGCTGGAGACGTGCATGCCAGAAGTCAGGGTCAGTCCCTGCTGCCGGTAAAGGACATGGAGCTGGGCGGATGGGGCTTGGGGAAATGCTGGCTTTTTCATTCCCATGCCCACCCCACCAGGGCCAATGGACACTTGGCAGATTTGGGGAGAGGGGACTATGCCTTCACGCACACCCCAGTTCAGCTAGTCATTACTTGTGAGATGTCAGCTGCCCTGGGAAGGAGTGAGACCTCGGGCAAGGAGACTGTATTCAGCTGAGGACTAGCAGCCGCCAGAACTCCCGTCCACTGGGGAAAGGACGTGTCAGACTTGGACACTGCAGCATCCACCCCACCACTTCATAATGTCTGCTCACCTGGGAGAATAATGATTAGCCAGAAATAGGAAGTGTACCCTCCAAGGCACTAGAGGAAAAACAGTTACAAAATTGCATCAATCTAAGGAGAGAAGAAAGGGGGAGAAAACATAGTAAATAGAAAATGCAAAACAGCTTCCCAAAATGGAAACAAGGCCGACACAGGCAAAATGCTGATGTGACATACAGGTGTGGGCCTTTAATTTTAATTATGTTTTGAATAGTTAAGCGCTCGAAGAGTTCAATATTTGAGAGATTCAAATCAGTGGAACGCCTTGCTCTGACCCTGTGCTCCAGGCACATCCTCCTTGGCAGCAGCCTCAGTAACAATTTCCTGCCTCTTCTTCCAGAGTTATTCTACGCAGATAAGGGACTGGGGAGATGTGAGTCCCCCTTCATACAAATGTTGACATCTATACAGAATGTTCTGTTCCTAGAGTTCCTCGTTGTTTAATAACAGGTCTTAAAGATCAGTTCCTATCAGTAGCACAGGGAGCTTCATTCTTTCTGGACAGGCAGAGGATGCCCATTCACCTGAACAATGGTTGTCTCCGATCCTTTGTTATTACCCAGAAAGCCTGCAGTGAATAGCGACTTCCATTTCAAATGTTGCACACGTGTGTGGGTTAGAATAAATTCCCGTAAGTAATATTTCTTGGTCAAGGAGTACATGCATTTTTCAATTTTGATAGGTATTAGATTTGCCCATAATAATGTTAAATAAAATAGAATTCATGGCAAGACATGGTAAGTGGGGAAAAATAGAGAATGCGTGCCTATTTTCTATTTATAAAAGGAATAACCCACAAAGAATGTGTTACAGCCTTTAACCTTAAAGCGTCTTACAACAAAATACTGAAAAAAGAAAACAATCACCAGTCTAAGAGAAAATGGACAAATCTATGATTATATTAAGGATTTTAAAAATAGCATCTAGCAAAAATTGACAAGTAAAATAGAATATGGATATTTGAACATCAATTAACAAGCTTGAGTAAACACAAAGTAATGAGATGAATATACTTGGTGTGGGTGATCAATGATTCAAAAGTTTATTCTTTGAAAAGACCAATAAACCCTAACCCTAACTGCTCAAGGAAAAGAGAGAAAAAGAGAAGGTCATTGCCCTTGAAGAGAATTTAAGCTTGTAAGAACATGCTAAAGTGACTTTCCCACACAGAGATGTAAAGGTCTAGGAGAAATAAAAATATCCAGGTAAGCACAAGTTACCAGCATAGTTCTAAGAAGAGAAAAATTCGAGAAGGAAAAAAGAAAAAGGTGGTTGCAGACCTAGCCCCTTCTGCATCCTCCCACCCCCCAAAAGAGGCTGTAGGCCCAGGGAGATGTCCAGTCAAGTTTTGCCAAATTGTCAAGAAACATCAAAGCTAACCTCATTTTATAGAAAAAGTTGGAAAGTTTCCCCAGTCATTCTAGAGGGTAAGTATACTCAGGAGACTCAAATGGGACGAAGATACAGGCAAAGGGAACCTAAGGGTATTATTACCATCACCCGTGCAAACAGATCTCATAAAACATCAGTGAAGCAAATTGAGCAGTGATGAAAGAAAGTGAATCCATCACATGTTCATAAAGATATAAGAGATTATATTATTTATAAAATTATATGTTCATAAATTAAAGACTTACTGTTAGTGAATTATTTATGTTTACATTATAAATTTATACATAAGCATTTATATACAGGGTGATTATAAAGTTTGTGTGCAATTTAAAATAGTGGGCTCGGCGCCTGTGGCTCAATTGGCTAAGGCGCTAGCCACATACACCTAAGGTGGTGGGTTCAAATCCCCAGCCCGGGCCCGCCAAACAACAATGATGGCTGCAACCAAAAAATGGCCGGGCGTTGTGGTGGGCGCCTGTGGTCCCAGCTACTTGGGAGGCGGAGGCAGGAGACTCGCTTGAGC
>CAUYQV010041475.1:0-48031 GCA_963574575.1 Galagoides demidoff
ACAAAGACATTTGCACCAGAATGTTTATTGCAGCCCAATTCATAATAGCCAAGATATGGAAACAGCCCAAGTGCCCTTTGACCCATGAATGTATTAACAAATTGTGGTATATGTACACCATGGAATACCATACAGCCATAAAAAGATGGAGGCTTCACATCTTTTGTTTACCTGGATGGAGCTGGAACATATTCTTCTTAGTAAAGTATCTCAAAAATGGAAAAAAAAGTATCCAATGTACTCAATATTACTATGAAATCAATATATAAGCACCTATACACTCATATGAATGGCAAAACATAACTACAGTCCAGAAAGTAGAAGGGAAGAGTAGAGAGAGGGGAGGGGAGGGGGGATATGGGAGGAGGGAGGATATATGGGGGGGCCTCATCTAATGTGCATGATGCAGTGGTACATTTCAAAACTATTTATTCAGGCTAGTCCTTGAACTCCTGAGTTCAAGCAATCTGCCTGCCTTGGCCTTCCTGAGTGCTAGGATTATAGGCATGAGCCACTGCGCCTGGCCTACTATTTAGTTCTTCATGAATAAAAGCTGACAAGACACACAGTAGAAAGACAAGGGGTAGGAGAGGTAAGGATGCTGGCTGGAAAGACTGACTCAAAAGATAAACTTTACTGTGTTCCTGACAAATAATTAAAACTTCTGAATTAGTATCATTAATAGTACTACCAACATATTAATGGCTTTAATGTTTAACTGTCAAAAAGATTAACTATTAATACATACTACTTAATAAGATACATTTATATTACACAAATTCAATATTTTGTGTACAACATCAAGTCTGAACTCTTGAGAGATTTTTTTTTTTGAGACAGAATCTCATTTTGTCGCCCTCTATAGAGTGCTGTGACATCACAGCTCACAGCAACCTCCAGCTCCTGGGCTTTGGCGATTCTCTTGCCTCAGCCTCCCGAGTAGCTGGGACTAGAGGCACCTGCCACAACGGCCAGCTATTTCTTTGTTGCAGTTTGGCCGGGGCTGGGTTTGAACACGCCACCCTCAGTATATAGGGCTGGCGCCCTATTCACTGAGCCACAGGAGCCGCCCAACTCTTGAGAGATTTGTAAATTTTAAGGCTTAGATTAGTCATCTGGATTGTGCCACAGAGCTACCAGCATAAATGGAGCCAAAACAAAAGCCCATTTCTTGATACTTATAACAAATTAGTTTACTTAAACAAATAACTTTTATCCTTATGTTAAATTATTCTACCTGTAAAATAGAAATGATAATACTTCATACTATTGTTATGAGGATTAAATGAGGTAATAAATATATCTAGATTAGTCCCTGATAAATAATAAACACTGAACAAAAGCAGCCATTATTAGCATAATTAAAAACCAATAGCAGAATGGCTTCCAAATTCCTATTACTAATTAAAAAAATTAAGTCTTAATTAGAAAAATAAGCAAATAAATAATAGTCTGACAATTTAAATTATTCAAAGTACTTATGCATTTCAAAGATGATTTTTACATAAAAGCAAAGGAAAATAGCAAGTTTAAACCAAAATATAATGAATAAAATACATTGGCTCGGCACCTGTGGCTCAATGGGCTAAGGCGCCAGCCACGTACACCTAAGGTGGCGGGTTCGAATCCCCAGCCCGGGCCCGCCAGCAACCAAAAAATGGCCGGGCTTTGTGGCGGGCGCCTGTGGTCCCCCTCCTTGGCAGAGGCAGGAGACTCGCTTGAGCCCAGGAGTTGGAGGTTGCTGTGAGCTGTGATGCCATCGCACTCTACCCAGGGGGGGATAGCTTGAGGCTCCGTCTCAAAAAAAAAAAAATGAATAAAATACATTTTCTCTAAAAATAAAATATTTAGAAGAAATGGCTTTTTAAAAAATATTAAAATATAAAATTTATTCAAAAGCAATGAAATAATAGCTTCTAAGAAGTATGAGCTACATATAATAAGGAAATACAGCGCAGTACCAAAATTTCCATTTTTCATCACATCGATATCTTCTTCTAATTATAAATTTTCTCCCTGGAATAATAATGCAAAAATAATAGATTAATACTTATAATATTATTATATTGACTTAGCATTAAAAATCTACTATAATAATCAAGAATAACTTAAAGCAAGAATGGGAAATATAGGCCAGGCACGGTAGTTCACACCTATAATCTCAGCACTCTGGGAAGCAGAGGTGGAGGATCGCTTTACCTCAGGAGTTCAAGACCAGCCTGAGCAAGAGTGAGACTCCTCCCTACTAAAAATAGAAAAAGTAGCTGGGTGTTGTGGTGGGCACTTGTAGTCCCAGTTACTGGGGAGTCTGAGGCAGAAGGATCTCTTGAGCCCAAGAGTCTGAGGTTGCTGTGAACTTGCCTCATGTCAGAGCATTCAGGCCTGTGGCAACACCGTGAGATTGTCTCAAAACAAACAAACCAATAAAGAAACCCCAAAGAATGGGAAATATGTGGTGAACTGAAAAACATGAATCAGAAAAAGTCAATAATGGACCACAGGGATATAAAAAGCGAATAATTCTAGTTTGGGGAGGTAGGTATGAGATTGAGGTTAAGCTAAAATGGTTTTAAAATTCAAAACAGGGGATATGAAAATAAGATATTTAGATATCAGTGTCACATTATGGTTTGATTGATGGCACAGTAAAGAAGAATGAAAGGCTAAGTGAAAGTCAAGGAAAAAGAGGGATGAAAAGAAGAAAAAATAGTAGAAAAACAGAATAGAAATGTTTTTATATAAAAGCAGCATAACATAGAGAAGTAGCAAAATAGAGGGAAAAGGCCCAGGAGAGTTTTTTAAAATATGGGTCAAATCGTGTCATACTTTGGTCTTTACTTGGGCTGTGAATTTGAAAATGTTAACATGTCTCTAGGTATTTAAGTATATTCCTGTTTAAACTGTTTTTTTATCTTTAAATATTTTCCCTATTGCTGACTTTCTCATTTCTTATTTTTCATCTTACTAAATGGCATACATACCATATCTTGTAAACTTCTTACAATCCCTTTTTGGAAATAAGATGGATATAAGTAGGACTTCTTATAAATTCCTAATAAACTGTATATGAGCTAAATCATCAATATTCACAGCACTTCCACTACTCTAATTCCAAAATAGGATTAGAATAAGATTTGGATTAATATGAAGTCTCTGAGCTCCCTGAAATTATGTTCTAAATAGTGTGCATGGGTAATTTGGGGGGTTCTGAAGCTTTTGTTAGAGTCTAAAAGCAGTACCCTGTTGTGTTAGCGGCTTTATTACATGAGTCTTGACTGCTAACATAGTTAACCATTAGGTAACTATTTGGGCTGTAACACAAAAGCTCACCCCTATTAAACACTTCTCATGCACCTATTTCCATGTAATTTCTTTCTTAAATTTCAGATTGATGAGGGTACAAATGTTTAGGTTACATTATTTTCATTTCTAAGGTAAAGGTGAAGTTGTAGTTGAGCCCTTCACCCAATGTGAAAACTCACATTGTGCACATTAGGTGATTTCATGTTCTTTGATTGTTATCGCTGAACTTTTTAAGACTGCACTTTCTGGAGCAGGACTGGATTAAGGACAGTCGATGACCTATACACAGCCCAATAATGGTGCTTAAAATAAATTGCTTAAGAGTCCTTCCATTGCTTAAAAGTCCTTCAGACAAATTGGCTGATGAGTTAAATGCTATCCAAACCCAGCCACCTGGGTTTACTGGGTTTTTTGTTTGTTTTCTGAAGACAAAGTCTCATTCTGCCACCCTGGCTAGATCACAGTGGTCTCATCATACTGCAACCTGAAATTCCTAGATTCAAGTGATCCTCCCACCTCAGACTCCCAGGGTACTAGGATTGCAGCTATAAGTCACCATGCCCACCCTGGTTTTTACTCTTGACAGAATTGAAACTCACAACTTGCATCAGAAACAAATTTAGTATCTGATGACACCTTCAAATCAAACTTTTAGACTTCAGGCTTGGCGCCTGTAGCTCAGGAGCTAGGGCACCAGCCACATACACTGGAGCTGGCGGGTTCAAATCCAGCCCAGGCCTGCCAAATAACAATGACAACTACAACAACAACAACAACAAAATAGCTAGGCATTGTAGTGGGCACCTGTAGCCCCAGCAACTTGGGAGGCTGAGGCAAGAGAATTAACCCCAAGAGTTTTAGGTTGCTGTGAGCTGTGATGCTACAGCACTCTACCCAGGGTGACAGCTTGAGATTCTGTCTCAAAAAAAAAAAGAACCAAAAAACTTTTAAACTTCAGTCATTGACTATATCACAGAAAATGATTAGTTGAACAGTGCAGATTAAATCTGAACATAGAAGATACAAACAATTATAAAAAATTGTACTAAAGTCAAGAGTAGCAGTGAACAACTTAAGAGTATGTTAGGTAGGGCAGAAAACTCTGTGGCATTCCTGCTTCCCTTACTGTCCTAAGCTCCTGCTTATGTTCCTTAGTGGTTTACCCAGGGCTTCTCTGAAGCTTTTGCATGAGTAGCCATGAAAAGAGATAAGTAAGTTACTGGGTAAGGGTCAGACACATCTCACCCCAAATCAGACAAATTACTTTCATATCTATATGACATACTGGGTTTCTTCATAATATTTCATTTCAACAATAGTTTCTTTGGTTTAAAAGAGTTTAAAAATCCTGCTTTTAAATTGAAGACCAAAGAAATGCCATACTTAGGTGGGTGAAATAAGCTGAGCACCAGAACTAGCCTGTAGATTAAAGGTCTACATCCTAATTTAAAATATCTTTTATGTCCACTTTTACAAAATGGTATGCATTTATTAATGCAATGCACATGTAAATAACCATGAGGGAGTTAAATAGTAAAACCATAGCAAGTCAAAGTCTAGTTTCTGAATTTTCTTACCTTCCATTAAAAAAAGAACAGTGAAATCAGATAAGAAAAAAACAAGAGCCCTTCAGAAAAAGGGCTCTTGAGATGTCTTCAGTTACTCTTCCCTTTAATATTGATTATAATATGTAAGTAGTGGCCATTACAGAATTGAAGAAAACTCATAGATGAGCATTTATCAAACATGGAGCGCTAAATAGAATACTAAGCAACCCAAATAGTCACTTCCTTATATCCAAGACAAAATTAAGCCAACACAGGTAATGAAATCGAGGCTCATGAACTATAAGAATTTCATGTGAGCTGAAAGTTATCACTACGTACTGTGGTGAATACATTTAAAATTCAGTAGAATATCCTGGGCAGTAAAAAAAACTTTGAGTATAGAATATAACTTTGACTCCATTTTAAGAAGAATACAGTTCTTTTAAGTTTAACTATTGGCTTCAATATTTTGGACATTGAAATGAGCTGTAATATTACAAAGATGTACAGAGTAAAAAATTATTCTAATTCTGTAGTTAACTTTTACAAGGTCTGACAATTGAGTTTGCAAGCAATTGGGTAAAGTTTCATAACCTTTCATAACCTCAGTATCTCAGAGCTATGTTCATGTTGATACATGGTGGTGTCTTGCTGAGTGGTGTTCATTATTGTTGTTGCCTGTAGCTCAAGTGGCTAAGGCACCAGCCACATACACCAGAGCTGGCGGGTTCAAATCTAGCCTGGGCCCGCCAAACAGCAATGACAGCTGCAACCAAAAAATGGCCAGGAGTTGTGGTGGGCACCTGTAGTCCCAGCTCCTTGGGAGGCTAAGGCCAGAGAATCGGTTAAGCCCAGGAGTTGGAGGTTGCTGTGAGCTGTGATGCCACAGCACTCTACCCAGGGCAATGGCTTGAGGCTCTGTCTCAAAAAAAAAAATTGTTCTTGCCTGTTTTTGTGTGCCATTGTGAGAATGTCAGAACTTAAATTAAGAGCAAAACATTAAAAATTTCTTGTTAAATTTTAAACATTAAATTTAAAACATTAAATTTCTTGTTAAGCTTGGCAAAAGTGGAAGTGAAATCAGAGACATGTTAGTCCAAGTTTAAGGACATAATGCCATGAAGAAAACAACAGTGTACAAGTATTTTAAATGTTTTTCTAAAGGGAAAACTTCAGTGATATGGGGTCAGGGTGGCCAGTAACGATCAGAACTGATGAAAACATTGCAAAAATTCATCAAATAGAATCAAAATCATCAGCTGACTGTGAGAAACATAGCAGACCAAGCAAACATTGATAAAGAAGCAGCTAGGAAAATCTTAACTGAAAATCTTGGCATGGCTCTTGGATCATGACAATACACCAGCTCACATGGCACTGTCAGTGAGGGAGTTTTTAGCCAGTAAACAAATAACTGTATCAGAACACCCACCCATCTCACCTGACCTGGCCTCCAATGACTTCTTTCTTTACCCAAAGATAAAGGAAATATTGAAAGGAAGGTATTTTGATGACATTCAGGACATCAGTATGACAACAGCTCTGATGGCCATTTTAGAAAAAGAGTTCCAAAATTGCTTTGAAGAGTGGACTAGGTACTGGCATTGGTGCATAGCTTCCCAAGGGGAGTACTTTGAAGGAGACTATAGTGATATTCAGCAAGGAGGTAGTACTTTCTCTAGGATGAGTTCACAAACTTAACTGTCCGACTTCATAAGTGCTACCCTCTTAGACTAAGCAACTGTAAAATTGAACAACATAATTCATACTGAAGAAAATAAAAACATAATTATGCAAATAGTAGAGTGCAATGGTTAAGTACAGGAACACAGTTTCCTCAATTATATAATAAAGTTAACAATAATACCCACTGTAGAAAATTGTATGCTGCCATTAACAGGAAAAATGGGAAATTGTAGCTAAATGTACCTTTATTTACAAAATATTCTATATGTGTTGGCCACCTCTTTTTATACACACATACACAGAGTCTTCTCCCCTACTCATGGCGAACACATCCCAAGATATCTGTTGTCATAATTTTTCCCCTATGTATGGCGATTTGTGGGACATCCCATGTAGTACCTTTTACAGCTACTATCACAGGGTTGTTATAAGGATTAAATGAGTTAATTTATACAAAACATTGAGAATAGTGCTTGGCATATAGTAAAGGCAATGATTGCTATGATCACATTCTGTCACTTAATCAAATTTATCCTGCATAAATTAGGTCCTATTTGTAACAAAAATAGACTCTTGCATATCTATGAATGCAAGGATTACTGGAATAGAATGACTTTTTTTTTGACAGAGTTTTACTCTACCACCCAGGCTAAAGTCCTGTGGCCTCAGCCTACCTCATAGCAACATCAAGCTCCTGGGTCAAGAGATACTCCTGCCTTAGCCTCTCGAGTAGCTGTGACTACAAGTGCCAGTCACAATGCCTGGCTAATTTTTTCTGTTTTTTTTGTTGAGACAAGGTCTTGCCCTGCTCAGGCTAGTCTTGAGCTCCTGAGTTCAAGGGATCCTCACATCTCACCCTCCCAGAGTGCTAGGGAGCCTCCAAGTCTAGCCTGAGCAGAGGTTCTTAAATAGAGCTATACTATCATTTAGGGAACATTCTAGAAATTTGTGAAGGTACTTTTGGTTGGCATTATGTTAGAGGAAAAAGGGATATTGTGCTTCTGGAATTTAATGGGGAGGAACAAATGATGTCATGTATTTCACAGGCAAACCTATATAGCCAGCAATTCTATTAGCTTTGTTAGTCTACTTGTGCTTTCCCACTCCGGATAACTATTTCCTATAACATCCCTGTTCTTAAACCTCTCATATTTTACCCTGCCTTAGCTAATAACCCTGCTTTTTATTTCACTCAGGAAATAAAAGCATCAATAAAGAAATTCCATTCTGCCTTCATTCCTACAGTGGATGAACTGCCCTGTCTCTTATCCAAGACTAACTTTCTCTCCTGGATCTAATCTCTCAAATCCTACCCTAAAAATTTTACTCCTTTTCAAAAAACAAAAACAAAAACCAAAAAAAGGAATTTTACTCCTTCTATTCTCTGTCCTGAATTATCAATTTCCCTGGCTATTTGATCATTCCTATCAACATATAACAGCTGTTTTTATGTTTTATTATTAAAAAATAATAAAAAACTCCCCGTGGACCAGGTACTGTGGCTCACACCTATAATTCTAGCACTCTCAGAGGCCCAGACGGGTGGATTGCTTAAGCTCATGAGTTGGAGACCAGCCTGAGCAAGAGTGAAACCCTATCTCAACTAAAAATGAAAAACTGAGGCAGGAGGATCTCTTGAGCCCAAGAGTTCAAGGTTGCTGTGTGCTATGATGCCAAAGCACTCTTATCAAGGGTGACAAAATGAAACTGTCTCAAAAACAAAAAACAAAACAAAAAACTCCCCTTGACATCACATCCCCCTCATTTCTTTGCTTTCCTCTTTATCAAGAGTTGTCTACTCTTGGTATTTCCATTTTGTGTCTTTTCTTTTTTTTTGCTTGTACAAAGGTCTTTATTGGTGGGAGAGAGAGGCTGCAGAGTAGCACCAAGGAGGAGAGATAAGAGAAGAGAAAAGAGGAGAGAAAAGAGAAAAGAGGAGAGAAAAGAGGAGAGCGAGATAAAGAGAGAGTGGGGAAGAGAAGAGAGAGAGAGAGAGAGAGAGCAGAGGAGAAAGGTGGGGAGAGGGGGAGAGAGCTGTGTCTTCCTTTTCTCTGCTCAACTCATGCTACTCAGGCAATTATTCTGAAGCCCTTTTTTTTTTTTAAAAAAAAAAAAGACAGTCTCAAGCTGTCGCCCTGGGTAGAGTGCTGTGGTGTTACAGCTCACAGCAACCTCAAACTCTTGGGCTTAAGTGATTCTCTTGCTTCAGCCTCCCAAATAGCTGGGACTACAGGCACCTGCCACAGTGCCTGGCTTTTTTTTTTTTTTTTTGCAGGTGTTGTTGTTGTTTTAGCTGGTCTAGGCCAGGTTCAAACCCACCAGCCTTGGCGTACGTAGCTGGCGCCCTATGCACTGAGCTATGGGTGCTGCCCTCTGAAGCCATTCTTATAAAGGTCATCAATAACCTCAACGTGTGGCACAGTGGTTATAGTGCCAGGCACATACATCACACTCTACCAAGGGCAACATAGTGAGACTCTGTCTCAAATAACATTAACATTATAGGAGTCAAATGTCAATCTTCACTCAACATTAACAAATAGGAGTCAAATGTCAATCTTCACTTTATTTGGCAACATTTGGCCAAACGATCTTACTCTTATTCTTGAAACATGTTGTGAGAAATTATTATACTCTCCTTCTCCCTGATTATTTCTTCGTTACCTTTATTAGATCTTAATTTTTTTCTTTTTTTTGAGAGTCTCAAGTTGTCGCTCTAGGTAGAACGCCGTGATGTCTTAGCTCACAGCAACCTCCAACTCAGGCTCAAGAGATCCTCTTGCCTCAGTTTTTCTATTTTTAGTAGAGACAGTGTCTTGCTCTTGCTCAGGCTGGTCTTGAACTACTGAGCTCAAGCAATCCACCCACCTGAGCCTCCCAGAGTGCTAGGATTACAGGCATGAGCCACTGTGCCCAGCCAGATCTTTAACTTCTTGAATGCTAAAAATAAAATGTTAGGCTGCATGTGGTGGTTCACATCTGTAATCCTAGCACTCTGGGAGGCCTGAGGTGGGGAGATTGCCTGAGCTCAGGAGTCAGACACCAGTCTCAGCAAGAATGAGACCCTGTCTCTAAAAATAGCTGGGCATTGTGTCCAGTGCCAGTAGTCCCAGCTACTTGAGAGGCTAAGGCAAGAAGATCCCTTGAACCCAGACTTTGAGGTTGCTGTGAGCTATGACACCATGGCACTATACCAAGGGTGATGAAGTGAATTCTGTTTCCAAAATAAATAATAATAAAATGCTAAAAGTAAAATTTTGGCCAGAAAATCCTGATAAAAATCTATGCCTGTGTTTAAAACTATAGTTGCATTTACTGTGTATCACTTATTCAGCTACTTAATTCATTCAATAAATACTTAGCTGAATATATGAATAGCATCTACCATATACCAGGGTCTGGAAATAAACAAAAGTGACAAATGCTCTGTCCACATAGAGCTTACATTTTAGTTGGGGAGACAATCAATAAACAAGTAAATAGGGGCCGGGTGCGGTGGCTCACGTCTGTAATCCGAACACTTGGGAGGCCGAGGAGGGTGGATTGCCTGAGGTTCGAGACCAGCCTGAGCCTTGTCTCTAAAATATAGCTGGGTGTTGTGGTGGGTGCCTATAGTCCCAGCTACTTGGGAGGCTGAGGCAAGAGAATCTCTTGAGCCCAAGAGTTGGAGGTTGCTGTGAGCTATGATACCACCGCACTCTACCAAAGGTGACATAGTGAAACTGTCTCCAAAAGGAAAAAAACAAAGGCACTAATATAAAATGAAGAAATAGAGCAGAGGGAAAGTAAAAAGGTAAGAAAAGGTAGTACCTGGGATAGAAAATACAAAACGTAATATAATATCCAGGCACTAAGAAGTCATCTGTAAACTCCTGCACAGGCACTGAGAAGCACAGACATTTGGCTCAGCTTCCTCGTGCCAGGGAAAAACAAAGCTTTTACAAGAGTCACAGAGGCCATAAAGTAAAGAAAGGACAAGATGCTCCCCAAGAGTGAGACTCTGTCTTAAAGACAAACAAACATGTAAACAGATAAACACTCTAATGCCACTTTATGAAGAAGAGTTGATTCAACAATTTTTCTTTGACTTGGATCCACTTTAAAATACTCTCTTAGGCCAGGCACAGTGGCTCATGGCAGCCCACGCCTGTAATCCTAGAATTTGGGAGGCCAAGGTGGTACGATTACTTGAGCCTAGAATAAGAGATCAGCCTGAGCAACAGTGCAAGCTCACCTCTACGAAAAATAAAAAAAAAAAATTAGCAGGGCATGGTGGTGCATGCCTATAGTCCCAGCTACCTGGGAGGCTGAGGCAGACGGACCACTTAAGGCCAGGAGGTGGAGGATGTAGTAAGCTATTATGATGCCACTGTATTCTAGCCCAGGCAACAGACTGAGACTTCATCTCAAAAATTGTTTGGGACCAGCCCAGCCCCAAGCTATAGCGTTGAGTTCTCTCCCAGTGTGACTGGCAGAGATGAGAGGATAAAGGAAAAGTGAAAGGTCAAGACACAAACAAAGTTTTTTTAAAGAGCTGTGTCAGGGTGACTGACCACCTTCAAATGTGAGCACTGGTGGAAAAGTCCCTTGCTCTGGGCTAGCTCTGTTTTTATTAAACATATTAATACATTAAACAGGTGCATGTGTGTGTGGGGGGAGGGGAGGTTAACCCTTATTTCATGTTTTCCTTTTTTTTTGAGACAGAGTCTTACTTTGTTGCCCTCCGTAGAGTGTGGTGGCATCACAGCTCACAGTAACCTCAAACTCTTGGGCTTAAGCAATTCTCTTGCTTCAGCCTCCCAAGTAGCTGCATTACAGGCGCCCACCCGCTACAACACCTGGCTATTTTTTTGTTGTAGTTGTCATTCTTGTTTAACAAGGCCCGGGTGGGTTCGAACCCACCAGTCTCCGTGTATGTGGCCAGAGCCCTAACCACTGAGCTAGAGGCACAGTGCCTATGTCATGGTTCTTGCTGGGCTTACATTTTCTAACCAAACTATTTCTTAAACTAACTAACTTAATTGCATTGATTTACTTATTACTTTTATCACTCTAGTTATTTTTGATTCTAACACAAAGGCTGGGACAGGAACATAGTCCAGGTGCAGGACGTCAAGGCCAACCCCAATTAGACCATGCACACAAACCCAAAGATGAGCAGGTCCCTGGGAACCTTGTGAGCAGTTGGGCGCAGTGTCATAGTGAGAAATGGGATGGGAGGGATACTTTCCTCTCATTTCCCTGAAAGACTTTTTCTCTCCTATGGAGATCAAAGTGTTTGTGCTGTTTTCAGCCTTCTGTCTTAAATCTTCCCAACCCCCTGGGCTCATTCCCTCAGAGAGCAGTTCCACCTGCAGGAGCCTGGCCACTCAGTGCTTAGAGACACTTTGCCCCCCCCTCCGGTCGTGCTGGGGGAGGGGTAAAGCTCCAGCAAGACAGTCTCCTCATTTTAAAGGTCCAGGTTTTCAGGCTGCTGCACTTTGCAACAGATTATAGATTTCTTAGTATGGATCCTGTGTCTGAATGTGTCCATACTTTTCTCTGATCCACTTCTCTCCTGTCTCTGTTCCCTTTGCCTATCATCTGCAATCATTTTCTTAATTCAATTTCTAACCTACTTATAATAAACAATTGAATATTGGTTTTAACTTTATTAAATCATTATTTTTAGCTATGCAAGCACATCAAGATATGACTCTTCCCTTAAGTACTCACATTTCCACCCGCAAAAAACAAAAACAAAAAACCTACAAAAGTCAAAGATAAAGAGGCTATTCAATTTGTTTATAAGGAGATTTTTTTCTGACTTTCAAGAAAATAGTTCAGTGAATTTAATATTCAAGAGCCCAATATAATGTTACAGAGTAGGAAGCATAATAAGGAGGTAGCAACAATGGATATAGAGTGAATATGAATTTAAGATGTCTGGAAGGAAAAGAAAAATACAGGAGCCTGAAGATGTCTGAAAGAGGAAGCAGAACAGCAAATTAGGCAAGAGTATTAAAGTCTTGACAGTGCATGTTTAAGGAGTTTTTCCTAAATGACAAGACGGACACATCTCTCTCTTGAAGAGAAAAATAAGGAAAAGAAAGGAAGATGAACATAAAGAAATATTTTAGGATAAGAAGAATGAAGGAAGTTGGCCTCATTCATGCTTTAAATAATGGCTTATCAGTAAATCAACTTTCCAAAGGTGGATGATATCTAGCAATAACTTATTCTGATTCATAAAGCCCAAGTGAGTGGTAAATTATGATGAAGTTATGAGAACATTCACCTTGGAACATCCTTTCTCCTGATTCCTTTTATTGCAGATTTCTTTTTCCTATTTTTCATTCCACTTCCAGCTCTGTCTCCCTCTCCCTTTCTCTCTCCCCCTGTTATCACATACCTAGAGAAGTATATAATTTTTAGTATTCATTATATTTAATGTGTAAAATTTAAAAGCTATCTTTTTCAAATATTATTTTATTAGAAATTTATAAGTTACTTTTCTGTGTATTTTAGGTTCTTTTTAAAAAAAGATTTTTGATTTTTCCATTAACAGCGTCTGCCACTAAAGAAAAGTACATTTTCTCTATTCCTTTTCAATACTTACATAATATGGCTATCACTGACCGAAGACAAACACATACAAACAGGATTTTTCATGACCCAGCATGATTCATTTAAATATGTGAACTTTCCTCCAAATAATAAAATGATATTCTTTAGGGACAAACTATTACAACTTAAAATATGGAACACATACCTTACTTACACCAGCACCTGTTTGCAGAGAAGACTTTTTTAATAGTCTTACTTCTTTGTTTATGTACCTTAGCATTCCACTAAGAGTACTAAAGTCATTATGATCAGAATTATCATTTTCTAGGTTATATTTGAGAGGTTTAAATGAGTCTGATGTCATATAATTTTGATCCTTATTGTTTTTCTCTAATGATGAAATCTGTTCTAATTGCAGTTTTTTTAAGTCCTGTAGTAATTCTTCAGAAAGATCTTCATCACCATGAGTTTTAAAGCTAAGGTCACTGGCACTACTAGAGCGACGCAGTTTTCTACCCTTGGAAAAAGATACGTAAGAATTTTCAGCAAACTTTGAATCTTGAGTATCAGGTGTAGTATCTGTTGGAGATGTGAATGAGGCTGGTAGAAACTTGATGTCTTCTGCCCTTTCATGTCCAGAAATTTTGGCTTGTAATCTGGTTAATTCTGATTCCTGTGAAAAAATCAGTACATAGTAGGTACTTAATATATTTTTGTTAAATGAATGAACTACTTAGAAAATCACAGACTCTTAGAGGCCATCTAAGTCAACATTTCACCAGTATGGGAATTCTTTTTATAATTTCTGAGAGTTTTCCAAGCCCTATTTAAACTCTTTGCTTATTTAAGATAGCTTCACTTTGGGACAACCATATATGTTCATTTGAAATATGATTAAAGTAGTCTAAGGAATTCCATGAAAACTATTTTCCTTATAGAATTTTCTTGATAATTATAATATCAATTTGTAGTCAAGATTGAAATCTTACATCTAAAAGTTTTTCTGCAAAAGTATACCGGTATACAATCTTTTGTTATTCTGATACACAGAGACACAAAAAGATTTCTATGAGAATTTCCAATAGGAAATAGATGTATATTAGTTATTATCCTTTATATATCCTCATTATAAGAAAGTTTTCTTATACTAGAAATTTTATAAAAAGAAAACTTTAATAAAGTAATTAACAATATTTAATAAATCCTTAAATGAAATTTTCATTTTTTTTTATTTTTCAATATCTTCCATTTGGGCTTTTCTGACTCAACTGTGGGATCCTAGGAACGAGACTGCATACAATGAAAAATCAAAAAGCCTAAAAAAAAAAGATATGACATCTTAATTTTAAAAGCTAAATAATATAAGCATAAAAGTCTCCAATTTAAATACATTCTTGTTTTCCTAAAGTTGTCCATAAGATATATATATTTCCAGGCCTAGTGTAGTAGCTCATGCCTGTAAATCCTAGCCCTCTGGGAGCCTGAGGCAGGTGGATTGCTTGAGCTCATGAGTTCGAGACCAGCCTGAGCAAAAGTGGGACCCTGTCTCTACTAAAAATAGAAAAACTGAGTCAAGAAGCTCACTTAAGCCCAAGAGTTGGAGGTTGCTGTGAGCTATGACGCCACAGCATTCTACCTAGGGTGATAGTTTGAGACTCTGTCTCAAAAAAAAAAAAAGATATATATTTCCAAATCAGTAATTTATTTTTTATTTTTTTGGTAACTTACTCATTCCTTTATTGTGGACTGTTAACTGGATCAAAGTAGGGCCTTTAGACTGTGGGCAGCGCTGAACCAAATCAGTAATTTTTAATCTGATAGTTCCTATTCTTGTTTGTTTTCTAAAAGTACTGTATTTATAATTAAAACTGTCATAACTATAGTGTGCATTATAAAATGGAAATTTAACATGCATATTTCAATTCTTTCATGTCTTTACACTACATTAAGTAAGCTTAGTTCATATTATTAATATCTGCAAGTTGCTAGAATGCCAATTTTTTGCAGTAAATCTTACATTTACATTCTTATAATCATGACTAATAAAGTAATTATAGGGTTGTGCATAGCTAGAGTTATTTTTTCCCCTCTTGTGCATTACCTACCCATAACTGAGATAAATAGTATCTTAGATAAGTAAGATTACATTTAACTTTCTGCTTAACAAATAACTTTTATAATGAAATGTACAAAGTATACTGAATACATCAGACATAATTCAGTGTTTTATTAAGACCCAAAGGTCATTGTTGTGACCTATATTATGACACCTCTGGGCTCTCAGAAAATGGTCTTTGCCCTTCCTCCAGTTGCCCTAAAATATTATGGTATTAGGATACTAGAGAATATGAGCTTTGCCTCAAACACTGTTCTTTCTTCTCCCTCACCTCTGATTTTGTTTTCTGTCATTAATTGATGTTGTCCAGCAATTTAAATGCTTTCTATTATTAGTAACTACTTTTAATTGTCATAGTCACCCTCTGTGTTTCTGTCTTTCTTCTTTATTTCTCTCTCTTATCTTTCCTAATGCCTTTTTAGTCTAGACTTTAGTGCCAGTTGAGGTTAACTTTGAGAGCTGCTGTCAAATAACATGGGAATTCTATTTTCTGACTGGTATATTGGCTGTTCACAGTACATGATCTAAGATCTCTATGTTTACGGTTCATTTAAGAACTGCTGCTACTCAGCAAACATTTTGGCCATTTCCTAAGTAGTTGACCTTAAAATTTTCTGAGTAATTGATACGGAGTAATTGATACGGGCAGTCTAGTTGTAGTCTCATAGGCAGTATCCAGCAAGTAAGCAGCAGAGATAACTACTGTGACAGGATGTTAATTTTTTTTTTTTTTGGAGGGGTGTATGGGGAGGGGGGCAGGAAGGATCTTAATTTTTTTTTTGAGTTAATTTTTCACAATGAAGCTTTGTAATTTTGTATAAATGTTGTAAACCTCCAGAAAATTAGGAATATTAATGTTTTAGTAAATCCATTAATAGAGTGTTTAACCTAAACATAATTTTAGACTATGTCTATTCCACTTTCTTCTAGTACTGTGAATATCAAAGGAATATAAGTAATCAGCTTCTTAACTAGAAATATTTCCAAAGGTATTACTTGGTTGAGTTTTTTTTTTTGCTTTTCAGTAGCTTTCATTTGTCTATAAAATCACTTACTACTTTACAACTATCAGTTTGATCTTTTTTAAGGGCTTCCCTGATAACTTTGCCTTCTATACTGGCACTTTTGAACCAATCTTAACTTTTTTCTTTTTCTTTTTTTTTAAGAGTCTCACTTTGTCGCTCTCAGTAGAGTGCAGTGGCATCACAGCTCACAGCAACCTCCAGCTCTTGGGCTTAGGTGACTGATTCTCTTGCCTCAGCCTCCCAAGTAGCTGGGACTACAAGTGCCCACCCCAACGCCTGGCTATTTCTTGTTGCAGTTTGGCTGGGGCCCTCAGTATATATGGCAATACATTTTGTTTTCTGATTAAAAATCATATTTTCATTTCACTTGCGTTTTTTCTAAAGTTAAACTAGAAATTTGTAGTTTTCCCCTAAAAAATGCAATGCCATCCTTTGTTATAAATCATGTTCCCTGACTTTCTTGTCAGCTAGCTTCAAGGAAATCCATGTGTTCAATATGCTTGCTCTCAGCTTGCACCATACCAAGTGGTTGTTTAATTCGCAGCAAACTGAGCTGATCCCTCTGGATAAAGTATGGTTGAATAGCCCAGACCACTGGGTAGTGGAAGAGAAGACCACACATCCTGAGCTCCCCAGTCCATAGTGAGAGGAGAACAGTTGATAACTGGATATGCAGTGTTCCCAGACAGCACTGATCCCAAACCATTGCTTCTGCCTGCCACTGTCACGAATACAGTAGGAATTCCACCCCCTTCGTATTCAGATTTAATCCTCAGTTTCATCTGGTCCTTTATGGGCAGATGTTATCTGAAGTTCACATGGAATGCCAAAACTTCCATAGGCCTTCTTGATTTTCTCACAGTGACCGAGATCAGATGTAGAGCCCATCAATACTACAACCGTGCACTAACTTTCTGTTGTCAAAAGAAACTCTACTCTTTCTGCAACCCACTCAAAGTTTTTCTTCACCATTTGGAGCCCTTCAGGAGTTACTTCTTTGAGGTCTCAGTAACACTGTTTGTCTTTCTGTTGGCTTCGAACACCTGATGGCCAGAGTCTCCAGGAATCATTATCAATAACATTAGCAAGAACAATTTCTTTGGTGGTTACATCAATACCAAATTCAATCTTCATATCAACCAGTGCACAGTTCTGGGATGACCAGAACTCCTCCAGTATTTCAGACAGCCTGTGTAGCGTGACTCATGATATCCACTTCAGTCTGTCCTATGTCAAGTCCAGCAAAGCAAAACTTAGCAGCAATTAGCTGTTCTTCAGACCACTGGGGGTCATTATTGGCATCATCCTTGAAAAACATTTCCACTTTAGGTAGGTAAAACTTATATCCTTCCTTAACACCAGGATTTCTTTTGAGAAAAGAACCAGTTACTATTCTTCTGTAAACCCATTCAGTTGGAATCATTTCACACTGGGGCGCATTGAAAGCTGTCTCCCCATATTTCTTGGAGAAAGCAGTTTTGATACCTGTCTCTTATAATAACTGAAAAATATAACAGGTAATTTTATTTGAAATTGCAGCTTTTCCTTACAGGTGATTCTTTCTAGCTGCACTGCCTACTGTAATCTGGTTCTTGGACTCTAGGAGGACTTTTCCTGGACTGTCCAATAATTCATAGACTTCTTTTGTTTTACCCTCATACAGCTTTTTACCAATGTTCAATACATGTTGCAGCAGGATGGTCTTGAACTCCTGGCCTCACAGGATCCTCCTGCCTCAGCCTCCTAAAGTGCCAGGATTAAAGGTCTGAGTCACAGTGCCTGCCCTGAACACTTCTGAGTAAGGAAATGCCCCCTGGGCTGTTGCCATTATTCCATGTGGGCTGCAGGTAGTGCTCTCACCAGGAAAAAAAGCAGAAATCTGGGGGTTGCCACCAACCCACAGCAGCGTGCACTCCCGAAGAGAGCGCCCCAATGTTAACTTTTTAATTTCTATGTATTGGTACTAATATTAACTTCAGATTCTAGATAAAACCTCTAGATAAAATAGAGGTAAGTAGCAACAGGCTATTTAAAAACGATGTCTGTATTGAAATCAAAAATTCTGAATATAGTTTTATATTTTCTATTTAATCATATTTAAGGGAACTGACTTTACTGATTTAGAAAAATGCTTCTACTTTTCAGGTACATCAAGTATGAAACTCTCTAGAGCAAATATTGTGACTAGATGAATTTACATTTGAACATTTATAAATTATTTCTTCTTTGGTAATATGATATATCATATCAATAATTTCCCAAATTTAAGACTGAGAGCAGTGGCTCACATCTGTAATTCCAGCACTCTGAGAGGCTGAGGTGAGTGGATTGCCTGTGCTCAAAGGTTTAAGACCAGCCTGAACCAGAGCTAGACCTTGTCTCTAAAAATAGCTGGGTGTTGTGGCGGGTACCTGTAGTCCTAGCTACTTGGGAGGCTGAGGCAAGAGAATCTCTTAAGCCCAAGAGTTTGAGATTGCTATGAGCTGTGATGCCACAGCACTCTACTGAGGGCGACATAGTGAGACTCTGTTTAAAAAAAAAAAAAATAAATTTCCTAAATTCAGTGTTTTCTAATGGTCAATAATTGGTCATACAGTCCTCTACAAACTATAAGGTCTGGAAAAATAAGTCATAAATTTACCTTTTCATAGATCAACTTTCTTACTTTTATATGTTTACCTACTTTGATAAGTAATGCTTCATTTGCAGCTTCAATTACTTCATTTCTGTCTTGGACTTGTTGATGCAAACTGCTTACAGTGTCCTGAGCTTCTTCTAATTCCAGCTTTGCCTTCTCTAATTGTTCATTTAGTTGCTGAACAGAAGACTTTTGAGAGTCGGCAGAAACCTTCCACTTTGCATGGCTCTCTTGATGTGATATCATCTACATAGTCCCAAAATTGGAAAAGGAAAAATAGAATTGTTGTAAACAACATTATAATAATTTCCATTTCCATTTACTTTTTCTTTAAGGAATGTAAATTCTGTTTATAGTGATAAACATCAGATTTCTCTACAAATAAAACAGTAAAGGTTTCTCCCCTAACAGGAGAAAAGGAATGTATAATCTTAAATTTATTTAAGAACAGTTAACCAAATTCAATGGACTCAATTTAGATCCTAATTTGAAAAAATAAATTATAAAGACATTTTGAGACAATCAGGTAAATCTGAACAACTGGCTATTTGATCATATTACAGAATCAATGTCAATTTTCAGATGTGATAATGGCATTAAAATTGTTTTTAAAAAACAGCTCTTATCTTTTATAGATACTTATTGAAATGTTTTATGGAAGAAATAATGATATCTGGAATTTGCTCCAAAATAACATGTGAGAGAAGAGTAGAAAAGGAAATAAGTGAGGTTGAAGATATATTGACCACACTTCTTCATATGCTTATGACTGTCTGGTTTTATGCCTGATGTCCTAATATAATTCCTAATAGCATTCCTTTTGATGCTCAAAAGGATTCCCTTTTAGGTAAAAGAAAATGGCCAATGTATTTACATATGAAATAAAATTGGGGGCTTGGTACCTGTAGCTCAGTGGTTAGGGTGCTGGCCACTCGCCCCAGGGCTGGTGGGTTCAAACCTAGCCTGGGCCAGCTAAACAACAATGACAACTGCAACAAAAAAATAGCTGGGTGTTGTGGTGGGCACCTATAGTCCCAGTTACTGGGAGGCTGAGGCAAGAGAATCACTTAAGCCCAAGAGTTTGAGATTGCTGTGAGCTGTGACGCCATGGCACTCTACCAAGGGCGACATAGTGAGACTCTGTCTCAAACAAATGAACAAAAAAATCCCCCAAACCCTCCCCCCCAAATTGATTCCTTTGTCTAACTCTCTATTACTTTAATACTTTATCCTTTCATTTTTTTGTTCTTTTTTTTTTTTTTTTTGAGATAGAGCCTCAAACTGTCGCCCTGGGTAGAGTGTCATGTCATCACAGCTCACAGCAACCTCCAATTCCTGGGTTTAAGTGATTCTCTTGCCTCAGCCTCCCAAGTAGCTGGGACTACAGGCACCTGCCACAATGCCCGGCTATTTTTTGGTCATAGTTGTCATTGTTGTTTGGCAGGCCTGGGCTGGATTCAAACTTACCAGCTCTGGTGTATGTGGCTGGCGCCTTAGCCGCTTGAGCCACAGGTGCTGAGCTGTCATTTTTATATTCTAACAACATATACACTTTAAAAATAAATCTTTAAAAAAAATAAATCCTTATCAACTGTCAATGAGGAAAAAAACTTACATATTTCTGTATCATACATAAAAATATTAGTACCAAATTTTAAATAGCAGTATCAAATATTAAATAGCAGTGGTGCCATATGCCTGTAGTCCTCCTCAGGAGGTTAAGGTGGGCAGATTGTTTAGCTTACAATTTCAGGGTTAGCCTAGGCAATATAGAGAGTCCTTGCCTCTTTAAAAACAAAAAAATCAACACTAGAACCAATCTTTATACTTAATTTTATGTACTACTTGTTTATAAATAATTTCAAGTGGCTCATAAAACTAAAAAAGTAAAGCATTAGGTAATTACACGTAAAAATTGAACAGATGTCCTATAATAAAAGTGTAATGATTGGCTAAGGCAAACACCTGAGATGACCTAATCACCGGTAGTTACTAAGTTGAGCTGTTCGTGCAGGAGGCTGAGGCAGGTGGATAGCTTGAGCCCAGGAGTTGCAGGCTGCAATGAGTTATGAGCACACTACTGCACTTCAGCTGGGGTGACAGAGCAAGAATCTGTCTTAAAAACAAAAAATAAAGAAAAATAAAAAAGAAATAAAATGTTGAACATAATTATATAATTATGTCAAGGCCAACAGTCTTCATGTTTGTCTCCAAAGACCAAGAGTTGCAAATTCTTGGCCTGAAGGTAGGATTTAACTTGCTGATGTTCTTCCTTTGGCAAGCATCATGTTTTCAAAGAGATCTGAATCTAAACGCATTTAAGCAAGACACGTTCACTGCAAGCCCCACAATTCCTCACAAAACTGTTATCAAACTCCCTTGAAGGCGATTTAATATAAGTGTGTCTCCAACTCTTGCCATATTAAAAAAATACTTCATTACCATTAAACTCAATAAGTAATTTATTTAGATCATATACAAAGATTTGGATTAATATCTTCCAATGTTATTAAAAAGATGAAAAATACTATTCCAGTTGATAATACTGTTCATTTCTATGAAGGCTTAAGATACAGCAACAGGCTCAGTGCCCGTAGCACAGTGGTTATGACACCAGCCACATACACCGAGGGTGGCAGGTTTGAAGCCAGCCTAGGCCAGCTAAACAACAATTACAACTGCAACAAAAAAATAGCCAGACATTGTGGCAGGCGCCTGTATTCCCAGCTACTTGGGAGGTTGAGGCAAGAAGAATCACTTAAGGCCAATAGTTGGAGGCTGCTATGAGCTGTGATGTCACAGCACTCTACTGAGGGTGACGCAGTGAGACTCTCAAAAAAAAAAAAAAAGAGACATACCAACAGATAAAAAAGTTCTAGTATTAAAAAAATAAAAGGTTCTAGTATTGCCTCCCTATCTAACCTACTATTAGAAAAATGGAAAAATATAGTCACATCATATGAAACTTTGTATCAGTTATTTAATATCTCAAGTTAGTTTTTTGCAAGTGCTACTTTATAATCTACATATTAAATCCTCACCATAGTCCTATGGAATAGAAACCATTATTACATCCATTTGATTTATTTATTTTAGAGATAGGGTATTGCTCTGTCATCCAGGCTGAAGTTCAGTGGTGTGATCATGAACTAACCATAAATTTGAATTCCTGGGCTCAAACAACCTTTCCACCTCTGCCTCTTGAGTCTAGGAGTATAGGTGTATACTCCTATACTTCACACACAGATGATTATTTGGGGGGTGGCACTTGTAGTTCAGTGGGTAGGGTGCTGGCCACATATACCCAGGCTGGCGGGTTTGAATCCGGCCTGGGTCAGCTAAACAACAACAACAACAGCAACAAAATAGTCCCACATTGTGGTGGGTGCCTGTAGTCCTAGCTACTCGGGAGGCTGAGGCAAGAGGATGGCTTGAACCCAAGAGTTGGAAGTTGCTGTGAGCTATGAGCCCAAGAGTTGGAGGTTGCTGTGAGCTATGATGTCACAGCACTCTACCCAGGGCGACAGCTTGAGACTCTGTCTCAAAAAATAAATAAATACAATAAAATAAAAATAAAAACTTTTTTTTGTCTCACTCAGCTTGGCCTCAAACCACTGGCCGTAAGCAATCTTCCTGCCTCAGCCTCCCAAAGTCCTAGGAACACAGATGTGAGCCACTGTGCCTAATCTATATCCATTTTAGATAGAGACGTTAGGTGACTCACTCAAGGTTATACCAGTGGTGAGCTGAGTTTTGGAACCAGGCTGCCTGACTCAGAAATTCAAGCTCTTAAACTCACACATGGTATATTAGCTTGTCGGATACAAAATGAAAGTCAAATGTTTCGGCTACTAGAAAAGATGACCACAATATGTCATTCTATGATGAATATTTAAGAGCTAGACTCATATTTTTGTCCAGATGGGTCAATCCACTTAATAGGTACTTCCAGAACAAATTATTCTTTACCTCCAAATGATAAGCTTCTTTAAGAGATTCTACTTCTGCTGACAGTTTCTTGATTTCCGCTTCCATTCTTGCTTCTAAATGAGCTTCACGTACTTGAGAAGCCCCCAGTTCTTCAGCTAAATGTTTTCCTTGAGCTTCCTTAAAAATGAGATATTGAGTGATGGCTATAAAACTTATTTATTTGGTTATGATAGTTAAACTAATTTAGTACAATGATCAAGTAGTTTTACTTTTTAAATTATATAAAAACACACATATAAACATATATATATATACATATAATAGTAAGTTAACTTACATATAAGTTATTAAGTGTACACTTTAAACAGTTTAGAGACTAGTAATGGGAGAGTATTAGTGTATTGTTTGCTATCACAACAAAATTGTTGTTCACTAACCAGGGCTTTCTATAAAACAAACTAATATGACTGGGGGTAGTGGCTCACGCCTGTAATCCTAGCACTCTGGAAGGCAGAAGCAGGTGTATTGCCCAGAGCTCACAGGTTTGAGACCAGCCTGAGCAAAAGTGAGACCCCCATCTCTAAAAAAAAATAGCCAGGTGTTGTGGTGGGCACCTGTAGTTCCAGCTATTTGGGAAGCTGAGGCAAGAGAATAGCTTGAGCCCAAGAGTTTGAGGTTGCTGTGAGCTATGATACCATGGCATTCTACCAAGGGTGACAAAGTGAGACTGTCTCAAAAAAAACAAAACAAAACTAATAACCACAGGATGCTGAATGCTGGCAGGGAACAGTCTCCTCTTAGGTGTGCCTGTGCATTTTTGCTCACCAGATATAGTTTGCTTATCAAGAGTCAGTTGAGATTTTAGCTAAATCTACTTATGTTAGTTTATGCTAGTTGTGGTTATGATTTCAATTATTTAATTTTATTTTATATTATGAATACTGATGAACATGCAAAAGAAAGGCTTTTATGTAAAAACGAAGTTATATGTTTTGAAATAGCTCAATGAGTGAATTACAAACATTTGTTACCCATCTAGAAGCAAAATAGTTATATTGTGGGTAGCTGCATAAAAAATGTAACATATGTTATACTCTTGGTTGATTTACAAATTTTTCTTTCTTTCTCTCTCTCTCTCCTTTCTTCCTTTCTTTTTTAAAGACAGAGTCTCACTTTGTCACCCTTGGTAGAATGCCATGGTGTCGTAGCTTATAATAACCTCAAACTCTTGGATTTAAGTGATACTCTTGCTTCAGTCTCCCAAGTAGCTGGGACTACAGGCATCCACCACAATGTCTGGCTATTTTTAGGGATGGGGTCTTGCTCTAGCTCAGCCTGATGTCTACTCCTGAGCTCAGGTAATCCACCTGCCTCAGCCTCCCAGGGTGTTAAGATTATAGGCATGAGCCACCATGCCCAGCCCTACAAATGTCTTTTAAGTGTTTCTCCACTGTAATTGTTTATTTGATTTTTTGTGTCAGGGTCTTACTTTGTCACCCAGGCTGGCATAACATGGTGTGATCATAGCTTCCTGTAACCTAGAATTCCTGGGCTTAAGCAATCCTCTTGCCTCAGCCTTCCAAGTAGTTGAGACTATAGGCACAAAGCCATGAGAGCTGGCTAACCTTTTTATCTTTTTGTAGAAATGAGGTCTTTCTATGCTGTAGGGACTGGTCTCAAACTCCTGGGCTCAAGCAATATTCCCACCTTGGCCTCCCAAAGTAGGGAGGGATTACAGATTTGAGCCAATATACCCAGCCTGTCCTGCCCTCCTTTTTATAAAGTAAGGTAGATTGCCATAGGTGGCGTCCTACTTGGCTCTGTCTGGAGCTCTAGAAGCTTGACTACCCTATGTTCTCCTACAAATAGACTGTGAGAGCTCATTTGGAGGGTACAGCAGGGGACATAGCCACTCTTTTACCCTTGACTGAAGAACATCCTCCAAGAGAGAAGGTCATCCTGTTTCAGCTGAGTATGCAGTTTCAGGAGGGACACACATGGAGAGGTGAGAAAGGAAGGGACACCTATCTAGCCAGCCAGATCAGCTGAATCAACCCTGGCAATCACTGGGGTGACAGATGTGGCAGCTAGATCAACCTCATATTCCCTGCCCACATCTTGATCTCAGACTTCCAGCCTCCAAAACCATGAGAAAATTTATTTCTGTTGTTTAAGCCACCTAATCAGTAGTATTTTTTATGGTAGTCCTAGAAAACGAATACATATGCCAACTTAATAATAACTAGCATTTATATCAATAGTTGGCCTTACAGTTTACAAAACACTCCCCAAATGCTAGGATTACAGGCGTGAGTCGCCATGCTTAGTCTTCCAATCTAAATTTCTTTTTTTTCTTTTGAGACAGATTTCACTCTATCACCCTGGGTAGAGTGCTGTGGCATCATAGCTCATAGCAACCTCAGACTCTTGGGTTCAAGTGATCCTCTTGCCTCAGCCTCTCAAGTAGCTGGCACTACAGGTGCTCACCACAATGCCCAGCTAGTTTTTTTCTATTTTTAGTAGAGACAGGGTTTTACTCTTGTTTAGACTGGTCTCGAACTACTGAGCTCAAGTAACCCACCCACTTTGGCCTCCCAGAGTGCTAAGATTACAGGTGTGAGCCACTATACCCAGCCAGCTTGATATTTCTTAAAGTGAGAACTTGAAATCAGTTAAAAGTCTAAAAGTGCTCAATAATTTACTCTACTGAGAACTAATTAGTTTGGATGGATTTCCTAGGTATATTACAAAGTTATTTAAATATAGCACAGTTAATGTTTTTCAGTTTAGAATATACATAAAATTTACCATTTTAACCATATTAAAGTGTACATTTCAGTGGTATTATGTACATTTACATCATTATGCAACATAGATCATTTTTGTAAGAACTATTTTCTATAGCTGAAAAAAGTGAATATTAAATTTTTTAAGATTTTCAGTAACATAAAATTACTTAGAATTAGGATTACTTTCTCTTTAGAGAGTTGCTTTACATCTTCCAGTTCACTAGAAAGCCTTTCAATTTCTCTCTGGGCTTGGACTTGTTGACGATGAGCCTCTAGCAATTCTGTATGAGAATTCTGCAGCTGCTCCCGAGTTAGCCTCAATTCCTGCCCCAAATCTATGCCCTCCTGGTATTGACTGGCAATGTACTGTTCTTGCTCTTTCATAACCTGAAAAGCACAAGATATTTGTATGCCACAAAATGAAAAATATACAAATAACCTATTTTTTATTCTGATTCTCATTAAGTAAGTGAAATTCCCCCTTCCAGCTAAATTCCTATAAAATTTAACATATAATGATTATCATCCACTGTGAAAGTGATAGTCAGAAAAAAAATTTTAATGACATAAATAATATTTTGAAATGGGAACTCTTATTGATATATCTTACATTACTTTAATAGACAAACTGTACAATTCTTTAGCATTAAGAATGTAATAGTCATTACCGAATATACCACGTCAAAGAGAATATATCGGTATGGATAATCAAAACCCATCTTAACCCACAGAGCTAAGTGAAAAGTCAGGACCTTCTTTGTGAAAGTAAAACCTTGTTACTGGGGCTGCTACTCCCTCTAAAATGTTTTTACATTACTCAGCTAAATTCCTAGTAAAGTATTGCTTCTTAGAGAAAAAATAATCTGTGAAAATCAGTTGGGTGAAATTGATTACACAGTAGGTAATGACACTTCAGGGAAGAAAAAGAAAGGAAACCAGTACAAATCACTAGGGCCCTGCTGTATGGAATGGAGGCCTAAGGTACAGCTATGTTGTAAGTCAATATAAATCCCATACAGGCTCAGCGCCTGTGGCTCAGGTGGCTAGGGCGCCAGACACATACACCTAAGGTGGCGAATCCAGCCCAGGCCCGCCAAACAACAATGATGGCTGCAACCAAAAAATAGCCAGGCGTTGTGGCAGGCGCCTGTGGTCCCAGCTACTTGGGAGGCTGAGGCAGGAGACTCGCTTGAGCCCAGGAGTTGGAGGTTGCTGTGAGCTGTGATGCCATAGCACTCTACCCAGGGGGACAGCTTGAGGCCCTATCTCAAAAAAAAAAAAAAATTCCATACAAATATTTTAAGTCAGTCCTTTTTAGAGACAGGACGAATAATTATTTTTTTTCTCCACTAGGCACAAATGTGCTCTCAGAGACCCTGCTTGATTTAAATATGTAATCCAATAAATATTTATGCTCACTACGTGATATGTACTGCTCTAAGTGCTAAGGTTATAGAAGTGAACAAGGGAAACAAAATGGCTACCCTCATGTGATTTATATTTTATAGGGTGAGAGAGAGATAATTAATTTATCAAACTCGATAAACAGCTATGTCTGAAGTTTTAAAGTATATAAAAAGAAAAAAACTTATGTCCGTAAGAGCTCACAGAAGTAAATTCACTTTTTAAAAAGGCATGTGGGAGAATGGGTTCACCAGCTGACACACGCAAACTGATGATACGAAATTATCAAACTTTATCTGACAATATACTTGGTCTTAATAATGTTCAATTATCATTTGTTTATCTATTTTCTGGATGGAGTTCCTCAAGGTCAAAAGACTGTATCTGATGTATACATATCTAATATGTATAGATAGCTTCAATTTTATTACATAGTAGTCAATAAATATTTATTGACCAAATGAGCATATACTGTGAATTTACTATGTGAGAGAAACCATGCCAATGCCTATAGGGAACACAAAGATAAATAAGACATTGGTACAGGCCTATACCTATATCACCAGAAGAAAATATCTTCAAAGGTCAAAGAAACTAATAGGTACCCGGCCCAAATAACTAGGCTAAAAACACTCGTGGCACAGTTCCTGTTTATTAAAACCAACTAGTTTAAAATATTGAAGATGCATTTCAATCATCAGAAGATTATTTGTTCCTTAGGTGAAAAATAATTTGCTTACACTCTCTATTTCTTTTGTCCTTTGTTGTGTTCTTTCAACTTCTTTCTTCAGTTGATTTATCTCTTGTTCATTCTGCAGCACTGTAAACTCTTTTTCTCGAATCTGTTCTTTGGCATTTTGCAATTTTTCATTCAAATTTTCTATCTAAATTTTAAACAGATGAATAATATTAATCTAAGAAAAAATAATTTAATAATAGCTGTATTCTAAGTAAGTCAAGATTTAAATGCTCAATCTAAAATATCTCAAAGCAAAATATAAAAATGTATTTTTCTTGAGATAACCATAGCTTGGAAACATGTATTAAGAATTCTTGTGCTTGGACATTGCCAAGATGGCAGAATAGGAGGTAACCCACATATATCTCTCCGAAAAACAAACAATAACTATGGATTCATCCACAGTCACGGTCTCTCTGCAGAAACTTAAGATTCAGGTGGGAGTCTGTAAATTCTTAGTAGAGCCCAAGACTTAGGAAGGTCATTTTGAGAGTAGCTGACTGGCTGAGTTTGCTCCTGGATTTAAGTCTAGAAATAGCCTAGTCCTTCACGGGGCTTGGCTACAGCGCCTTTTGGCCTTGAACCTGCAAGCAAAACCATCTGTGAATGGGTACAGGAAGAATCATGCACACTAGTGTTTAGGCAGCAAGTGTTATCTGCCCACTGACTTGGGTCTCAGCAGTGAACCTCAAAGTTACCAGGTGACTCTGCTCTAATCCCCTCCTCACTGAGGTACCAGGTCAAAGCTGCTCACATTAGGTCCCTTAGGGTCTCACGGTCTGGGAGTATGAGCTTTCCTGACGGACTTGACCGCAGATCCTGAGAGGACACAGTCTCAGCTTTGGGCCTACCAGTGGCAATCAGGAAACTATCCAGTCTGTGCAGGGACTTGCTGGAAGACACATACCTCTCTGGGCCAACAAGACAAGCCCTCCAGCCTCTGTCTCACAGTACTTTCTAAGGGGACCAAGTCTCAGCTCTGGCTCCTCCTACTACAAGAAGGGAACTGTCCTGTTTTGTGCTGAGATCTATTGGAAGAAGTATGCCTATGTGAGCCAACTAGATGGGCTCTCCAGCCTCTCTTCTACAGAAGATCTTGAAGGGGTCTAGTCTCAGCTCCAGCCCTTCTTGCTGCAGTTAGGGAACTATCCCATTGGAGCTGAGACCTGCTGGGAGGTAAGTACCTGTTTTGGCAGAGGAAGTTGTCTAGCATACATCCTATAGCAGATCCCAAGGAGGCCTAGTCTTAGCTCTGGTCTCTCCCACTGCAGTCAGATAAATGTCCTAACTGTATAAGAATTTGATGGGTGACAGGCACCCCTATGAGCCAGGACTAGGCATTCTAGCCTCCATCCCAAAGCAGATGCAAGGGGGCCCAGGCTAAACTTAAGTCCCAATTGTTGCACTTGGGGACTCATCTCACCTAAGAAGAGATATGCTGGGAAGCACACCTAATTAGACCACCAGGACAGCCTTCTAGACTCAGTCCTTGACCAGCATTCCCACATAGCCCATACTCTCCTTGAAGAAGTATTCTCCAGGTGCATCTGGGCCAGAAAACTCTGTTAACTTTGTAGCCCTGGCTGGTGGCTCATGCCTATAATCCTGGCACTCTGGGAGGCTGAGGAGGTGGACTGCTTGAGCTCACCAATTTAGCATTAGCCTATACTGGTCTAAAAATAGAAAAACTAGCTGGGTATCATGGCAGGCACCTGTAGTGCCAGCTACTCATGAGGCCGAGGCAAGAGGATCACTAGAGCCCAAGAGACTGAGGTTGCTATGAGCTACAGTGATGCCATGATACTCTATCCAGGGTGACAAAGTGAGATTCTGTCTCAAAAAAAAAAAGATTCATAGTAAGCCTGGGCAATGTGTCCTCTAGTGCTGTGATAGCTAGAGTAATCATAGACTCAGAAAATACAATAGTCAGTTTGCTTAGAATTCCTAGAAGGATATTTGAAGATCAACAGACACAAAAAGAGCCAAAGCCAGACTGTGAATAAAATACCTAATCTATCAAATATTATTCACATGTATAAGCATAGTTCTCCAATAAGCATTTGGAGAACTATGACACAACCAACAGACAAAATGAAGCTCCCTCTCAATGAGGGAGATGTGTGATCTCTCAAAGAAAAAATAGATATTTTAAGGAAGTTCAATAAACTTCCAGAAAAGACAGAGAATCAATTTAGAAACTTATTACAGAAATTTAATAGAGATTAGAATAATAAAAATAAAACAAACAAATCTTGGAGTTGAAAAATACAATGAATGAAATGAAAAATGTCATAGATAGCATTAAGGGGAGAACTAATCAAAAGAAGAATCAATCAGTGAGCTCAAGGATAGACTATTTGAAAATATACAGCAAAGCTATCATTCAAAAGGAAAGCAATGGAGACTTCCCTCAACAAATATAAGCTGAGGGAATTTATCATTTTTCAGATCTATTATGTAAGAAAAGTCAGAAGAGAAAAAAGAATGAAAAGGAACAAGATCTTTGAAACAATACTGAAAGAGCAAATATTTGGGCTATTGAGTTAAGGAGGGAACTGAGAAACACAAAAAAGATTATTTAGAGAGGCTTGGCGCCCATAGCACAGCAGTTACAGCGCCAGCCACATACACCGAAGGTGGTGGGTTCGAACCCAGCCTGGGCCAGCTAAACAACTGCAATGAAAAAATAGTCAGGCGTTGTAGTGGGCGCCTGTAGTCCCAGCTACTTGGGAAGCTGAGGCAAGAGAATTGCTTATGCCCAAGAGTTTGAAGTTGCTGTGAGTTGTGATGCCACGGGACTCTACCAAGGGCGATATAATGAGACTCTCTCTCTCAAAAAAAGGGAAAGATTATTTAAAGAAATAATAATAGAATATTTTCTAAACTTGGAGAAAGATATAAATATGCTGGTATAGGAAGGTCAAAGGTTCCCAGTCAGATTCAATCTAAATAAGAATACTCCAGGATATATTATAATCAAACTCTCAAAGGTCCAAGACAAAGAGAGGATACTAAAAGTGAGAGGCAAGAAGCAAATATCATATAAAGGAGATCCAATATGCCTGGCAGCAGACTTCTCAGAAGGAACCTTATAAGGTAAGAGGTAGGAAGAAAATATATTCAGAGTGCTGAAGAAAAAAAAAAATGCCACAAAGAATACTGTTGCACACCAAAGCTATCATCCAGAAAAGATGGAGAGATAAAGACTTTCTCAGACAAACAAAAGCTGGGGGAATTTATTGCTAACAGATCTATTATATAAGAAAGGATAAAGGGAATGCTTTAAGCCAAAATAAAAGGATGATAACTTGATGTTATACTAATATTGTAATAATGTTGTATAACGTATTATATATTCAGAAGGAGACTAAAAGATCAAACTTTCAAAAATAATAACTACAGAGTGGTGCCTGTGGCTCAAAGGAGTGGGGTGCCGGCCCCATATATGGGAGGTGGCTAGTTCAGACCCAGCCCCAGCCAAAAAAAAAAATAATAATAAATAAATAAATAATAATTATAATTAAAATAAGCAATGTAAAAAATGTAAACTGTGACACTAAAATTCAAAATGTAGAGGGAAAAGTTAAAGTATTTTTTTATTGTTTTTTTCTTTTTCTATTTTTTTTACAATCAAAGTTAAGTTGATATCAGTTTTATATAACTTGTTATAATAATACAATGTTTTTTGTGAGCCTCACGGTAACCACAAAGCCAAAAATTATTATAGATATACTACAAACGAAAAGCAACAAATTAAAACATACTGCAAGAGAAAATCACTTAACCAGAAGGAATGACAGTAAGAAAATAAGAAAAGTAGAGAAGAATCACAAAACAATGAGAAAATAAGTGACAAAATGGCAGTAGTAAGTTTTTACTTATTAATGACATTGAATGTAAATGTAAATTCTCCAGTTAAAAGAAATACAGTGGCTGACTGCATTAAAAAACAAAGTCAAACTATATACTACCTACAAGAAACCTACGTTACCTATAAAGAAACACATAGACAGAAAGTGAAGGAGTGAAAACAGATATCCCACACAAATGGAAACAAGAAGAGTAGGAGTAGCCATACTTACAACAGGTAAAACAAACTTTAAGTAAAAACTACAAAAAGAAATAAAAAAGGTCAGTATATAATGCTAAGGGGTCAATTAGGCAAGGATCTAGTAAATAGTATATGGCACCCAATACCAGCGCATACAAATACATAAAACACTTATTAACAGAACTAAAGGAAGAGCTGTATCACAGTACAATAACAGTAAAAGACTTCAACATCCCAGTTTCAGCAATGGAGAAATCATCCATGCAGAAAAATCAATAAAAACAATTACAAATCCTATCAAGTATCTTTTCTAATGTTAAAGGAATAAAACTAGAATAACAAGAGGAACTTTGAAAACTGTATAATTACATACAATTAGACCATAATCTATCAAGTAGATTACTAGACCAAATCCTATCAAGTATCTTTTCTAACTTTAAAGGAATAAAACTAGAATAACAAGAGGAACTTTGAAAACTGTATAAATACATACAATTTAAACAACAGGCTCCTGAATGACCAATGGGTTGATAGAGAAATTTAAAAGGAAATTAAAAAACATCTTGATACAAATGAAAATGGAAACATAATATACCAGAATCTATGGGATATGATAAAAACGGTATTTTGAGGGAAATTTATAGCAATAAATGCCTCCATCAAAATAACAGAACAACTTCAAATAAACAACCTAATGATACACCTCTTGCTCTTTGGGACAACAAAGAACAAACGAAATCCAAAATTAGTAGAGGGAAAAAAATTAAAGATCAGAGCAGAAAAAAATAAAATTGAGCATAAAAAACTACAAAAGAGCAATAAAACAGAAACTTTTTTTTTTTTTTTTTGCAGTTTTTGGCTGCAGCCGGTGCCCTACTCCTTTGAGCCACAGGTGCTGCCCAGAAACTTTTTTTAAAACACAAAATTGGCAAATCTTTAGTCAGATTGATTAAGAAAAAAAGAGAAAGATCCAAATAAAATCAGAGATGAAAAAGGAAATATAACTAAGACCACAGAAATACAAAAGATTATTAGAGACTATTATAAATACTACATATGCCACAAAATTATAAAACCTAGAAGAAATGGATAAATTCCTCAATACATAACAACTTACCAAAACTGTACCATGAAGAAATAGAAAACTTAAACAGACCAATAACAAGTAACAAGATTGAAGCAGTAATAAAGTTTCCCATGATAGAAAAGTCCAGGCTCTCATGGGTTCACTGATGAATTCTAGCAAACACTTAAAGGGAACTAATACATAATATCAATTTTATTCAAACTATCTCAAAAAACTGAAGAGGAAAGAATACTACCAAATTCATTCTATAAGGCCAGCATTACTTGTCACCAAAACCAAAGACCCAATTTAAAAAAAAAAAAAAATTCAGCCTGAGCTAGAGTGAGACCCATCACTATAAATACCTGGGCGTTGTGAGTGCCTGTAGTCCCAGCTACCTAGAAGGCTGAGACAAGAGAATCGCTTGAGCCCAAGAGTTTGAGGCTGCTGTGAGCTATGACACTACAGCAATCTACCAAGGGTGACAAGTGAGACTCTGTCTCAAAAATAAATAAAATAGAATAAAAATTACAAAAAAAAAGAAAATTGGCTGGGTGTGGTAGCTCACGCCTATAATCCTAGCACTCTGGGAGGCCACAGCAGGTGTATTGCTTGAGCTTAGGAGTTTGAGACTAGCCCGAGCAAGAAAGAGACTCTGCCTTTAAAGTTAACTGGGATTGTGACAGGTCCCCGTAGTCCCAGCAGCTACTTGGGAGGCAGAAGTAAGAGGATCATTTGAGCCCAACAGTTTGGGGCTGCTGTGAGCTGTGATACTACAGCACTCTACTGAGGGTGATAAAGTGAGACTGTCTCAAAAATAATAATAGTAAATAAATAAAATAAGAGAAGAAAAAATGAACATTAAGTAGCATGTATAAGATGATTAAAATTATGTAATGGTTTCATTGTATATATCCTATAAGAAAGCCATGTTATATGAATCTAGAAGTTTTTTTTAAAAATAATTTAAAATACATAATTTAAAAATAATTTACCTGTTTGTTGCATTCTTTAACTTCCAATTCTGATTTCTCCAGAGTACCCTCTAATTTAATTATTTTTTGTTCCATTTCTCCTCTATGCTCACGAATGGTCATATCCAAATGTGTAACCTAAATTTAAAAGTAACATTAAATCATGTATATTCTATTGCTCAATTTTATTCTGATGTGAAAACTCGTTTGCTTGTAATGTGGTTTAAATTGTTTATAGCGAGTGTAACTAAAACATAAACTCATCTCAAATTATTTTTAAAAATGGGAAAATAATAATTATTTACTTATTAATACTGGTTCATAAGCTCAATATATATTATAGAAACTTAATAAGATATGATTATGTTCAGTGATGACAATTAAATTGATTCAGATTTCATATTATGTTGGATAAAAACTAATGCTTCCTAGATAATTTTGTTCCTCTAATACTTAGCTGCAAAAGTAACTCCTTTAATTCCATTTTCTTCTAATACAAAGTAATATTTAAGAGAGTAAAGGTTCAGGCACTAAGCTAACCTTCATTTTCAAAATTTACTTAAAATTTATAAAATGTATCAAGATAAAAATATCAAAATAAAAAGAGGACATATTTCTGATTTAACAAATCCTATATGCAAAGAAAAACAATTGATAATCTCTGAAATCTTGTGTGATTGTGTCAAAACAGAAAATTTCATTAATAACTAATTAAGAAAAGTCTATCTACCTGAGCTGCTCTTTGCTTTAGCTCCCAATTTCTCTCCTTAAGTGCCTGATCCATTTCAAGGAGCTCTTGCTTTTTATCTTCAATCTCCATCTTGCATTCTCTGTAATTTATCAAAGGAAAAAGGTCAAAGCAGAGAGTAGGAATATTACAGTTTTAAATAGTTAGGCCATCCAGGTTACCTTTCCAATAAATTAAAAGCAATAGAATATAGGTAAATAACTCAGATTGAAAGGGATAATCTATAAAGAAAATTATTTACATCAATACTATCTATTTTTAGAGATAGGGTCTTGCTCTCTTACCCAGGCTGAAGTGCAGAGGTCTAATTGTACTTCACTATAACCTTCAACTCCTGGGCTAAAGTGATCCTCCTTCCTCAGCCTCCCAAGTAGCTAGGACAATAGGCACGTGCTACCACACAAGACTAATTTTTTAATTTTTTTGTAAAGATGGGGTCTCACTGTGGTGCCCAGGCTGGTTGTGAACTCTTGGCCTCAAGTGATCCACCTGCCTAGGCCTCCCAAAGTATTGGGATTATAGGTATGAGCCACCCTGCCCAGCCAACACTAATATAGTGTTCTAAAAAAGTAGAAGTGGCCGGGCACAGTAGCTCATGCTTGTAATCCTAGCAATCTGCGAGGCTGAGGTGGGTGGGTTGCTTAAGCTCAGGAGTTGGAGACCAGCCTGAGAAAAAAGCAAGACCCCATTTCTACTAAAAATAGAAAAACTAGGGAGTGGTGGCAGGCACCTGTAGTCCCAGCTACTTGGGAGGCTAAGGCAAGAGTATCACCTGAGCTCAAGAGTTACAGGTTGCTGGGAGCTATGAAGCTACGCAGGGTGATTCTGCCCCAATAAAAAGAAAAAAAAAGGTAAGAGTTAACTCAAATTTTACAGATAACTTAATTGTTACGTACTCCTAGGACATTAAAATTGAAGCAGTATAAGAATTTATGCATATTATTCATACACAGATCAAGAGATTAAAAGTCTTTTACATATAACAGCTATGACTCTATTATAACTGAATGAGGCATTTATTTCAAGGTTGGTATCCCTGATAGTCATAGTTCAATGACCATAGTATTTCTCATAGAAATTTTACCCAAAATGACATCTTACATATAATTATTAAAGCCTAAGATAAAAATATTTTAAATAAATTCTAGCTCTTCTAAAATTCTATTTGTATATTATAAAAATGCTTAATGTTGACACAATTTTAAGGCTTCTACTACCCTGAAGCTCCTGGTCAAAGAATTTTAATTTGAAACTCTAAGTTCTGATATGACAAATGCTGAAAATGTGATTTTGAAATTTTTTTTTTTTTTTTTTTTTGTGAGACAGAGTTTCATTCTATTGCCCAGGATAGAGTGCCATGCCGTGGCCTCAGCCTAGCTCACAGCAACCTCAAACTCCTAGGCTCAAGCAATCTTCTTGCCTTGGCCTCCCAAGTAGCTGGGACTACAGGTGCCTGCCACAATGCCCAGCTATTTTTTTCTATTTTTTGTAGGGATGGGGTCTTGTTCTTGCTTAAGCTGGTCTCCAACTCCAGACCTCAAGTGATCCTTCTGCCTCAGCCTCCCAGGGTGCTAGGATTATAGGCATGAGTATCCACACCCAGCCTGATTTTGAAAATGTTCAGATGATTTTCAGTCTGCAATATGAAACAATATAAATAAAGGTACTGAATTTTAAAGAAGATTTTGAACTTCTTTAATGAGCTATTCACTATTCTTCTAAAAGTCTAAAGAGTCATAAGTCTAAAACAATATTCTGAAAAACAGTATGAATTAATTTTAAAGAAAATTCTAACTTCTGTCTATGCAAATAGCTGAGCTTCTAAAATTCATCTATTATCTAGAACTTTAGATTTCACTGTTTACTTCTTTCATGGATTAATTTACTTAAAGCTGATTTAGCAAATATTTATTGGATGCTTCCTAGGCCAGAGTTCTGAATGTTGTGGATTTAATAACAAGGTAGGTATCTCTGATCTCATGGAGTTTACACTGTAATAGGTCTAGGAAAAAAGACAATATAAATAACAAGTAATTAAGAAAGAAAAATATTACATAATATTGAGTGCTATGTTAGAGCATTAAATAGTGACTGGTGATTGCTTTAGAGTGGGTAGTCGGGGAAGGCTCTGCTGAGGTAATGTGAAGGGTAAGAAGAAGCTGGCCATAGAACCATTATTCCAGTCAAAAGAAACAGCTATTGGCAAAGTCCTAAAGTAGAAACAAGCTTGGTTAGTTTTAAGTACAATAAAAAGGCCAGGAGCAAGGAGAGAGGCCAGAGAAGTAGGCAGGAACCTGGTCATATAGGGCTTTGTAGTCTAGGATAAGAGGCTTAGACTTGAAACTGAGTCTTACTTTGTCACCTTCGCCACCACAACGCTTGGCTATTTTGAAAGACAGGGTCTTGCTCTGGCTCAGCTGTTAGATTTTTTTGACTCTAATAAAATATATATAACATAAAGCTTATCATTTTAACCATTTAAAGTATACCAGTCAGTGGCATTAAGTATATTCATAATGTACAATCTGTCAAAGGGAAATGATCACCACTATCTATGTACAATGCTTTTTCATCTTCCCAAAGGGAAAGCTCATTCCCATTAGCCGTTGTAGTGGTTATTCTTTGTCCTAGTCCTTAGCAACCATTAATCTGTTTTCTATCTCTATGGATTTGCCAACTCTGAATCATTCATATAAATGGAATTACGTATCGTGCCTGGCTTCTTTCACTTAGCATAATGTTTTCAGTGTTCATCCACATTGTAGCATGGGTCAGCATTTTATCCCTGTTTATAATTGGATAATATTCCTTGCATGGATATATTTTGTTTATCCGTTCATCTATTGACAGACATTTGGGTAATTTTCACTTTTTTTTTTTCTACTATAAATAGAGCTACTAAGAACATTTATGTACAATTTTTGTTTGAATACTTGTTTTCAGTTCTTTTGGGTAATAACCAGGAATGCAATTACTAGGTAATATACTGCATATGGTAATTCTATGTTCACCTTATTGAGGAATGTCAAACTGTTCTCCACAGTTGCATCATTTCAGGTTCCCTCAAGCAATGTATAAGATAAAGGTTATAATTCTGCCCACACTTGCCAACACTTGCTATTTTCTGTTCGTTTGTTTCAAGACAATGACTCACTCTATCACCCAGGTTGGAATGCTGTGGTGTGATAATAGCTCAGTGCAACCTCAAACCCCTGAGCTCAAGTGTTCTTCCCACTTCAGCTCCAAGCTAGGACTACAGACCCACTACCATGCCTATTTTTTTTTTTTTTTTTTGAGACAGAGTCTCACTATGTCACCCTAGTACAGTGCTGTGGCATCACAGCTCATAGCAACCTCAAACTCTTTGACAAGCTATTCTCGTGCCTCAGCCTCCCGAGTAGCTAGGACTACAGGCACCTACCACGATGCCTGGCTATTTTTTTTGTTGCAGTTGTCATTGTTGTTACCTGGCTGGGCTGGCTTTGAGCCCGCTAGCCTCAGTGTATGTGGCTGGCGCTGTAACCACTGTGCTACAGGTGTCGAGCCTTATCCTGTTCTTTTATTCTACTTTTACATCCTGATTTGTAACTCTATTCTCCTTTTCCAAATCTAAATATCCCACACTTTGGCTCTGGTCTGGCTTTCTACCTCTATTCGCTATAGATGTGTGTTCTACTTATATATCTTTTGGAATTTTATTTAATTTTCTAAAGTTTCACTTTCCTTACTCTAAGAAGATGATAACATTTATCTGATGGGTTTGTTGTAAGGAAATGAGTGAGACATCATATGTGAAGTCCCTGGCATAAACCTGGAATATTTTTTTGCTATTAGCCACTGCTATATACTTGCCCAAGTTTTCACCACTAAAAATGAGATAGGGGAAGGACAGTGTTATAAGGAAATAAATGAGTTCAGACTAGTACAAAACAGTTCCAGACTGAGGATGGAAATTCTGGCAGCCCGTAGCAACAGATTAATTAGTTAGATAAAGTACGGGATGGGCTAAGTCAAGCCACAGTGAGCCAAAGGCAGTCAAGAAGTTTAGACATCTAGAATTCAATAATAAATTGTATTATATAACCCAAGGACTTAAAGTAATAAAAAATGAAATATCTATAATCGTAATTATCATTTCTTATTATTTAACTCACCTTACTTCAGCTGTGAGGTCCTTTATAGTAGTATATTTTTCCTCTAATGATAATTGAGCCTTCTGTAGTACATCTCTTAATTCCTGGAGTTGTCTTAAAGTACTTTTTAATTCTCCATGAGCATTCTGTAGTTCAGCCTCTAGTGCTTCCTGTTTCTGTAAGGCTTCTGTTAGTTCAGTTTCATTATGGTGTTGTAACTTTTCTAACTCCTTCACTATTAAGAGGAGAGAATAATTTTAGAACTATATATAAACCATGTGTTATTTAATAACTTTATACATAACTATAATTAAGAATATTCAACTTTATTCATCTCCAAGAAGCAAAATACTGACGATTCATTGTTCCTTTCAGCCCCATCATCTCAAATTCTCCCTTTATTTCATTTCTCAAGCATAAATATGTAGGCAGTTAAGCTCATTTAATCATTGCTTACCAGTATTTGTTTTCTTTTCTAATTCTGTCTTTGTTTGATCTAAGATCATATCTAATTGAGAAAGATGCAATGCTTTGTTTTCTCCATCTCGTTTTAAGTGCATAATTTCTTTTTCCATATTAGACAGCGCTTCTTTGTACTGATCCATCTCAAGTTTTACTTGCCTAATTAAAGACAAACAATAAAATAGGTAATTTGAAAACTTACAACCAAATGACTTGTGTCTGACTAAAGGAAGTCTAGGCCCGGGGGAGTGGCTCACACCTGTAATCCTAGCAGTCTGGGAGGCTGAGGTGGGTGGATTGCCTGAGCTCACAGGTTCGAGACCAACCTGAATCAGAGCAAAAGCCCCGTCTCTAAAAATAGCCTCGCATTGTTGTGGGTGCCTACAGCCCCAGCTGCTTGGGAGGCTTAGGCAAAAGAATCATTTGAGCCCAAGAGTTTGAGGTTGCTGTGAGGTATGATGTCACAGTGCTCTAAGGGTGACAAAGTAAGACTCTGTCTCCTCCCCACCTCAAAATAAAGTCTATAAGTTATATATGGACAAATAGCAGCATAAAGTCTAAACAGAACATTAAATCACCTATTACATTTTTAAAAATTCTTCAGCTAAAAGAATGTACTTTTTTACACATTACATATCACTAAATATAACAGTATTACAAGGATAACATTCTTTTTGATCTAATGGTTTTAAATTTTAGCTATTTTTGTATTGAACATCTATGGATAGGCACCACATTCATCTGTAATCTAAATTATCTGACAATTCAGAACCTAAGCATTGGCTCAGTGCCTGTGGCTCAAGTGGCTAAGGTGCCAGCCACATACACCTGAGCTGGCAGGTTCAAATCCAGTCCAGGCCAGCCAAACAATGATGGCTGCAACCAAAAAATAGCTGGGTGTTGTGACAGGCGCCTGTGGTCTCAGCTACTTGGGAGGCTGAGGCAGGAGACATGTTGAGCCCAGGAGTTGGAGGTTGCTGTGAGCTGTGATGCCACAGCATTCTACCCAGGGCAATAGCTTGAGGCTCTGTCTCAAAAAAGAAAAAAAAAGAACCCAAACAATTATTCATTATAAAAACCAGTGCCTCACTTTCACAGGAGAGCCAAGACAATTGTTTTTACTCAGAGCTTTATTATTAGTACTATCTTTTTAGCTTTAAATGAGACTGGACTAGAGATTCCCAGAGTAGTAGAACTTCTCTGCTTTATAGATGAGGAAACTGGAAGGTTAGAAGAATTGTCTGAGATGATAAAACTAATTACTCATAGTAATATGGCCAGGTTTACTAACTTTCAGTGAGTCCTGAGCTTATTCCAATATGGAAGATCATCTATATAAAGACAAATCAACATACTAAGAGGCGCTGTCAAATCTATTTGTTGGTAATTGCAAAGTAATAATCACTAATTAAGTATTCAAATAATTAACTCTTCCTTGATAGCTGTCAGCAAAGAAGTTAGGGAAAAATTATATAAAAACATACAAGAGGCTTAGTGCCCATAGCACAGTGGTTATGGTGCCGGCCACATACACTAAGTTCAAACCCGACCCAGGCCAGCTAAACGACAATGACAACTACATCAACAACAAAAAAATAGCTGGGCATTGTGGCAGGAACCTGTAGTCCCAGCTACTTGGGAAGCTGAGGTCACTTAAGCCCAAGAGTTTGAGGTTGGTGTGATGTCATGGCACTCTATCAAGGGCAACAGTTTGAGGCTCTGTCTCAAAACAAACAAACAAACAAACAAACCACTTATATGAACTTAAAAAGCCAGTCCTCTGTAGATATTTAGTAAAAAAACAAACAGAACTCTATATACCTCAAAGTTTTTTTTTTTAAACTTTATTTTATTTTTATTTATTTATTTTTGAGACAGAGCCTCAAGCTATTCCCCTGGGTAGAATGCTGTGGCATCACAGCTCACAGCAACCTCCAACTCCTGGGCTCAAATGAGTCTCCTGCCTCAGCCTCCCAAGTAGCTTAGACCACAGGTGCCCTCCACAACGCCTGGCTATTTTTTGGTTGCAGCCGTCATCGTTGTTTGGTGGGCCTGGGCTGGATTCGAACCCATAACCTTAGGTGTATGTGGCTGGCGCCTTAGCCGCTTGAGCCACAGGCGCTGAGCTGAGTATTATTATTAATGTCAATTTTTATTGACAAAGTGGAAGAAGTCTAAGGAAGCTTGCTATTGCTTTCAACTAATGGGTTCTTTCTTTGACCAATTTATACTGATGCCTCGGGCCCAGGCCAGCCAAATTAAATCACAATCTTTAGATTTGATTTAATGTAGAGATGGGCCCAAGCATTAGTATATTTTACAAGCTTAAGTGATTTTAATGTTCAATCAAGGCTTAGAACCCTTGTTATATTTTATCAAGTTACTACCTCCCATATACAATAGATCCTATTTAAGTATATTTCTGCCTATAACTTTTAACATTATTCAAAATTTAATGAAACAGGGAGGCACCTGTGGCTCAGTGAGTAGGATGCCAGACACATATACTGAGGGTGGCGGGTTCAAACCTGGCCCTGGCCAAATTGCAAGAGGAAAATAGCCGGGCATTGTGGCAGGCACCTGTAGTCCCAGTGACTCAGGAGGCTGAGGCAAGTGAATTGGCTAAGCCCAAGAGCTGGAGGTTGCTGTGAGCTGTGACGCCACAGCGCTCTACTAAGGATGACAAAGTGAGACTCTGTCTCTAAAAAAAAAACCCAAAAAACAAAAAGACCCCCCAAATTTAATAAAACAGTTATTGAGTGTCTCTGAGGTATAATAAACTGTCTAGTTGTTGTATAGAAACCCTAAAATAAAGCAGATATGATCCTTGCTTTAAGGAACTTACAATATAGTAGGAAGATTAAAGTATTAAACTATTAATAAAAAAAAAAGGAATGAGGGATACAAGGAAGATATAAACAAAATGCTACAGACTATGGAAAGATTATTTCCTCAAGCAAATAGTCCACTGAACATTATCTGATTTTGAAAGTCAGATACTCCTGATATTGAAATGGGAAGGTAAATAAAACTAACACATTCATATTTTACCTCGCAGAACCAGTAAGCTCAATAACTTTTTGCCTTTTCAAATCTGCTTCATGTGCAGCTGATTCACATTTCTCTTCCATTTTTCTCAATTTTTCAGCTGAACTTTCCCTTTGTTTTTGAAGCTCTTGTTCCAATTTTGATACCTTGAAAAGCAGTTTATAGTAAGTATTTTAAATTCCATCACAGGTCAACATTATTCAGAAGAAAGATACCTTTATAATTATGTAGCCTAGCCTATCATCCAGTTTCAAGAGATACCACAAAAGACAAAGTATAGACCTGGAAGTATTGTTTTGAAAATACAAAAGCACAACTACTAAAAATATTTCATATACATATTACATATTACTTCCACTGTATATTTCATATACATATTACATATTTACTAAAGTGACCACATCACAACACTAAAATGTCACAAAGTATTATAAGAATTTAACAAAATAATAGTAAATGATCTCCTTTTCATTGTTCCCATTGAAATGTTCTTTCTTCTCTTAAACCATTCCTTCCTTTCTTTCTCATTCAATGAAGGATTTCTAGATTCCCATCTAATCTCAAACATCACAACCTGCATTTAATGCCATCCTAGATTATTCAATCTTCCACTGTTCTACTATATATAATAAAGGAGGTATTCTTCCTCCTATAGGAGACAAATTCCTTCAAAGGTGTTCTATATCAATTTCTATCCACTTTCTTAAGAACCTCATACTACTATCTCTACTCTCTCCTCTATCTTCAGTCTCTTTTCAAACTGTTTTTTCATTTAGTTTGTTTTGCTTATTTTGAGACAGGGTCTTGTTCTATTACCCTGGCTAGAGCACATTGGTGTCATAGCTCACTGCAACCTCAGACTCTGGGGTTCCAGCAATCCTCCTGCCACAACCTCCCAAATAGTTGGGACTACAGAAGCATGTCACCATGCCTGGCTAATTTTTCTATTTTTTTGTAGAGACAGAGTCTTACTCAGGTTGGTCTCAAACTCCTGGTCTTAAACAATCCTCTCACCTTGGCCTCCCAAAGTGCTAGGATTACAGGCATGAGACACTACACCCAGCCTTTTATACTGTGTTTATATATTGGTATCTAAAGATGTTCAAGATATTAACATTGTAAAAAAGCTTTTCTTTTTACCTCACTTTCCTGTAATTACCACCCTTTCCCCACTCCCTTCACAGCCCAATAGCTCAGAGTTTTCTATGCTTCCCCTGTCACTGTCTCACTTCTCATTCATTCTTTAATTCTTAGTAAGAAGGCTATTCCATAGAAACAGTGATTACATCACTAGTGCAGTGACCTCCCAATTGCTAATTCCAGTAATATTTCCCAACCTTCATGTTACTTGGCATTGATTCCAGCAACCCGTGACACCAACTGTCATTTCTTCTGTTATGAAATACTTACTTTGGCTTCCATGCATCATATGCCTCAGGGATTCAAGTCAATCTTTCCTCTTCTCTTTATAAATTCTCTTCCCAGGTAATCTCAGTCACTTACATCTTCAATGAACATTTATTTATATGACTATGATCCCGAAATTAACCTCTCACTTTTGACCTTAATATCCTTCCTGTTTTTCTAAAATCCCTCACTGAAGAAGTAAATACAGATTATAAACCATTCACATCCATCTCTCTAACTTAAGTTACAAGAATAAAGTTACAGCAGTACCCAGCGGGAGTGGTGGCTCACTCGTATAATCTTAGCACTCTGGAAGGTGGAGGCAGGTGGACTGCCTGAGCTCAAGATCTGCCTGAGCAAGAGCAAGACTCCACTTCTAAAAATAGCCAGGTATTGTAGCAGGTGCCTGTATAGTCCCAGCTACCTGGAAGGCTGAGGCAAGAGAATCACTCAAGCCCAAGAGTTTGAGGTTGCTGTGAGCTATGATGCAAGGCACTTTACCGAGGGTGACAAAGTAAGACTCTGTCTCAAAAAAAACCCAAACAGCAACAATAACAACAAAAAAAATAGTATCTAGGTAAAAAGGGAGGGGAACCAGTGAAGATCTATCCACTTTTTTTTTTCCTTTCAACCTTTTCTTAGCCTCTATTGACCAGTAATGAAATACCTACTTAATTAAACAGCATAAACAAAAACAGAAAGAATCTAAAGATGAGGAATAATCTGAAAATATCCCAAATGGAACCTTCCCAGAATGGAAAATGAAAGGCAGAAAGAGAATATATACTAAAATGTTACTCCAAAAGCTAATGAAATTTTTAGATATAACCTTTAGACCTTCAAAGAAGAAAAAACAAAATCTTTTAAAACAAAGACTACAAAAAATAAAACCACCAAATAAAAAATGCAAATTAGGTGGCAAAATTAAGCAGCAGAAAGCAACAACACAAGAAAATCATAAAACCACGATCTTTCCAGAAATTAAAAACGACGTGAAAATGAACAAGAATCAAAATCAATTCTGAAAAAACCATAACTAGTGACAAAGGACATATGTGAGGGAATCAAACACAGATGAGATGAAGAAATGCTACAGGATGAAGCAGCACAGGGGGAACAGCAAGCAAGAGGTCTAGATTCTACCAGGCGTCCTCAAACTACAGCCCGCAGGCCACATGCAGCCCACCTAGGACATTTATCCAGCCCGCCAGGTGTTTTTGCCGCTGCTGCCTGTCCTGCTTAGCAGCCGACTCATCCCGGGGCCCACAGTCCAGCCCTTCAACGGTCTGAGGGACAGTGAACTGGCCCCCTGTTTAAAAAGTTTGAGGACCCCTGCTCTAGACTTTAATGAAAGGGGTGGAAAACCAGAGGAGTTTATTTCTGGAAAAAAAAGATACAGAAAACCTGCCTGATATATTTAAATGAAGTAAGAGGAATGGCTGAGGATGAACTCAGAAAAACTAAATAAAAGGCTATACAAAGACAAAAAGGTAAGATGTAGTCCATACAGATGACAAATGACGATAAGGCAAGTTACAGTAAGATTATAGGGGACTATCATTTGCTAATTTATTTATTTTTATAAATTTGATTTTATTTATAAAGATCAAAATTAAATAACAATGTGAAAATTCTTGTCTCTAGAATTCAGATAAATTTGGTAATGAATGAAAGAAATAAGATTAGATTCCAGTATAAAATTCTGTAGGATTCACTGGAGCAATAATTTATTTTTAGAACTAAGTAGCAACGGTACTTTCCTTTTAGTGTATTACTTTGCCATTTCTTTAGAGAATATCACAGCATGTCCTGATAAAAAAGGAGAAATTAGAAGGTATAATGACTCAGATAATTACTATAAGTCCAAGGAGAAAAGAAAGATTGGATAAGCAAGTCTCAAAGATAACTACATTATATGGAATAACAAAACATGTAATCACAGTATTAAAGATGAAGACCTGATTACACAGGAAAAGAACATTAATTTACAATATTAATACAGAATATTTCTTATAATGTGAACACTTTACACATTATAAGAATGTTGTGCTAAACACCAATTGATACTACTAACCCAAGTATCTATTGATGAATTTTAAATTCCTATTTCATACACATAAAACTGTATTTGGTCAATATTATATACCTGTTTTTCAAGTTTAGTTTGAATATCTTCAAGCTCTCCATTTCTAATTGTCTCTTGTTGCAACATTTGCTGCTGTTGCTGAAGAGTATGCTGTAGAATAACATTTTGCTCAGAGGTCTCTTGAAGACTGTGATTTTTTATCTTTAGCTCTTTCTGTAAACAATATACCTAGAAAATATACATATTTCTCATTAGAATAGCATGTTTCAAATAAAAAGCAATAAAATGTCAAAACTGTCTTCTTTATTGGATAATAATTTCCACTCCTCATGTGGAACAATTGTATTCGTGGCTATACTTTGCCATATGAAAAGACAGGTTGATTTTTCTGATGGGGAGATATATTAGAAGGATCTGCTTATTTATAGGAATGGCTCCTGGCTTGTGTCTGGAAATATGGGTTTGGAAACATTCTTAAGTGATAAGGTTGGTTTGCCTAACTAGGATGCTAAAACACACTTTCTTTCTGGGAGTCTGGAATTTTGTACCAATAGGCTTGTCACTATTCCTATGCTCCTAATAAAAACCCTGAGTTTCGAGTCACAAATAAGCTTCACTGGGTTGCCACATTTCACTGCGACAGAAAGAAGCATGTTCTAATTGACCCCTCTCAGAAGGAGGAAAGAACATGGGAAGTCATGGATTTCTCAATACTCCAGCTGATTCGTTCACCCTTCCTAAAAAACTATAGCCATGAAAACACTGCATAATGTTAGGTGCTATTTATTACATTATTGTTGCTATTATTGCTGTTGTTTGTAAAATAACATCCCAGAAAGGTACTCCTAAATATTCATAATTCAAAAAGGACATGAAGGAATGATTATACCAACTAAGAAATTTCACTTGTTCACTCCCAATATTTAGGATCTGAATATGCTGATCTTGATCTCCAAAATTGCTTTAAAAGATACCTTCAAAATTATCTGGGAGCACATATTAAGAAAGAAATTAAATGCCCCTTTCCCAAGTAACCAAATTCTAAAATCTGCCAGCAAAAATTATTATTATTATTATTTTTTCTTGTTGTAGTTTTTGGCCAAGGCTGGGTTTGAACCTGCCACCTATGACATATGAGGCCAGTGCCCTATTCCTTTGAGCCACAGGCGCTGCCCCCAGCAAAAATTATTTTTAAAATAGCATCAACAATGAAGGATAATTTAAAATATATCTAATAATGTTCTTTTCTCCCAAAGTAAAAGGAAGATTTAATAAGTGATAATACACACACACACACACACATTTTTTTTTTTGAGACAGAGTCTCACTTTTTCACCCTCAGTAGAGTGCTGTGGCTTCACAGATCACAGCAACCTCAAACTCTTGGGCTTAAGTGATTCTCTTGTCTCAGCCTCCCGAGTAGCTGGGACTACAAGCGCAAACCACAACGCCCAGCTCTTTTTTGGTTGTAGTTGCCATTGCTGTTTGGCAGGTCCAGGCTGGATTCAAACACACCAGCTCCGGTATATATGGCTAGTGCCCTAGCCACTGAGCTATAAAGCGCTGAGCCAGACAATATATTAATCTGATTAAAAATGATGTAGTCATTTAAAATAATTTCAAAGATGGTAGCAAACTCATCAAAATTTATTTGCAAAGTTAAAAAATCACATTGCATTAATATAATTATGAAAAATATAAATTCAAACAGAAAAATGAAAACTAAAGTATTATAGAGTAGGTTGTAGATAAATTTTCATTATAAGTATTTTTATTGTTGCTTATGTAATAATTTTGTTTTTTATTGAAGAGGAAAAAAAGCCATACCTTTAAAGCAAAGAATATTTACTATAAATATCATTCCAGAAGAAAGTATTTAAACTTCCTTATAATAAATAGTGAAAAAAATTGTGACTTGCTTCTTTTTTCTAATTATCCAATAATTGAACATTCAGCTGCAATGGAAAGGTCTTTGGAGCCAAATATTCTTTGCCCTTGATGAGAAGCTCTTAGATTTCTGATTTTTTTTAATGTGACAGTGTTAAAAAACTGAAATACCCCTAGACATTACAGGTAACTAATCAATTTCTAATCCTATTTCATGCTAATCTATTTTACTTAATTTTAATCTGACTGTATGAAAATAATTAAGTTCATCCCTGGCCGGCCCGCCAAACAACAATGATGGCTGCAAAAATGGCCGGGCGTTGTGGCGGGCGCCTGTGGTCCCAGCTACTTGGGAGGCAGAGGCAGGAGACTCGCTTGAGCCCATGAGTTGGAGATTGCTATGAGCTGTGATGCCATGGCACTCTACCCAGCAGGATAGCTTGAGG